>ONZH01020455.1:0-176971 GCA_900303285.1 Rhinella marina
AGGAGGCGAGCAGGCAGCTTGTCCAGCACTGGCAGGGGAACGCTCTCCAAGGCCTTTGCCAGTTTTATTTCACCCCAGCAAGACACTGTCACCTGTCCCCAGTCTAGGCAGAGTAGGGGTGAGCTTTACAGAAAGATGGTGAGGGAGTACCTAGCTGACCATACCAACGTCCGGACCGATCCCTCTGCTCCATACAACTACTGGGTTTCAAAGCTGGACACATGGCCTGAACTGGCACTGTACGCCTTGGAGGTGCTGGCCTGCCCTGCCGCTAGCGTGTTGTCAGAGCGGGTATTCAGTGCAGCTGGTGGCGTCATCACCGATAAGCATACACGCCTGTCAACTGACAGCGCTGACAGGCTGATGCTTATTAAAATGAACAAAGCCTGGATTTCACCGGAATTCAAATCTCCTCCGGGGAAAAGCAGCTAAAGAGTAACATTACTTATGTGTCCGATTCCTCTTCTCTACTCCTCCTCCTCCTCCTTGTCGTCTTTGCCTAACGCTGACCCAAAAAACGCAATTTTTTAGAGGTCCAACTGGCACTCTTTTACCACAATTTTTCCGGAGGTCCACCTACAGGCCCTCTCTCCAAACAATTTTTCCAGAGGTCCACCTACAGGCCCTCTCTCCAAACAATTTTTCTTTGCACCTAGTTGGGTGCTTCCCTAACATGTGATGGGTATGTGCCTCGCCTTTCTTGGTCTGGGAGAGCACAATTGCCATGAGGGTAACCACCAGGCTGTTGCCTGAGAATTTGGGGTAATGGTGGGATTAGGCAGCCTCAGAGGCATCCATGCATGCTGCCCCTGCTGTTTCCTGTCCATTTCCGTGGTGTTTCCATCATTTTCTGATGTTTCCAGGTTTTCACCCAGCCTTCCCTAGGCAGAGCCTTAGGTCCCCTGCAAAAATGCTGGAGTCTCCCATTGACTTCAATGGGGTTTGTTACTCGAAACGAGCATCGGGAAAAGTTTGTCTCGAATAACGAGCACCCGAGCATTTTAGTGCTCACTCATCTCTAGTTTTAATAGGTTTTGAGTGGAGTAGATTTTATATATTTATACAAACATTGTAAAACAGACTCATTAGACAAACAGGTTTGTATATATATATATATATATATATATATATATATATATATATAGCAATGTATTCACTGTCCAGTATCCAATCTCAAGAATACACCCTATATGTAATTTCTTTTGAGTAATTACTGTATATTTTAGTCTGTTAGTAAAACGGTTTAAGACAATAAAATCTGAGTCTTGTTTTACTTTACTGTTAGCATTTCTGTTTTCTCTTCTTACCTTATCACACATTCCGTCTCCTAGACCCTATTTTTGTCGCTTATTTTTGGTATTCACAATAATTTATCATGGAAAACAGTTACGGCTTCCAAGTTTCCACACAATTTCAGTGGGAGGTCATGTCTTTGTTGGTCCCATCAACTCCCTTGCCCTCTCCTCTAATTTCCCGTCTCATTATACTGTTTGTCACCATGTATTTCGGTGGCATAGAGATAAGGAAATATTCTTAAAAGAATGCAAATGATCAAACACAAATACGGTATATAATACTACTGCTAAGAATAATAATAATCTTAATATACTACCCAGAGTCATATACAACTGCCCCAACAGAGCAGTCACAGAGAGCTCCTGTAAACTGAGTTCAAGGTGTTGATTTTGCATTCAGATTCCCCAGATCTCAATCCAATCAAGCATGTAATGGAAAACCAAGTTAGATCCATGAGCGCCTAGCCCGGCAGGAATAGAAATACTACAGGACACCTTTAGGCTACCTGTAGACATTCTTGTGCAGAAAAAACACCGTGTAATATAGTACCAGCAAAGTAGATTACACAAATCTCAAGTTTTCCCACCTACAAAAAATGGAGAGGTCTGTAATTTTTATCATAGGAGTGTGAGAGACAGAATCTAAAAAAAAAAAAAAAAAAAACACATTGTATGGTTTTTTAAATAATTAATTTGCAATTCATCACCTACCAACCAACAAGACTTCTGGCTCTCACAGACCTGTTTTTCCTTAAGAAGCCCTCCTACTCTGCACTCATTACCTGTATCAATTGCAACTTGTTTGAACTTGTTAACTGTATAAAAGACACCTGTCCACACAATCAATTACACTACAACCTCTCCAACATGGTTGAAGACCAAAGAGCTGTCTAAGGACACCTGGACAAAATTGTAGACCTACACAAGGCTGGGATGGGCTACAGGACAATAGGGACGCAGCTTGATGAGAAGGTAACAACTGTTGGCGCAATTATTAGAAAATGGAAGAAACACAAGATGACTGTCAATCTTCCTCGGTTTGGGGCTCCATGCAAGATCTCGTTCTCATGGGGTAAGGATAATTCCTGAGAAAGGTCAGGAATCAGCCCATAAAGTAACTACATGGGAGGACCTGGTCAATGACCTGAAGAGACCTGGGACCACAGTACAGTACCGTTATTAACACACTACACCGTTCAAGGATTAAAATCCTGCAGGTCCCTCTGCCCACGCCAGCACATGTCCAGGCCTGTTTGAAAGTTCGCCAATGACCATTGGATATCCTAGAACTTTTGTTATCAACTCCACTCGCCGTGTTTGGAGGAAGAAGAAGGATGAGTACAACCTCAAGAACACCGTCCCAACCGTGAAGCATGGGGGTGGAAACATCATACTTTGGGTGTGCTTTTCTGAAAAGGGGACAGGAAAACTGCACCATATTGAAGGGAGGATGGATGGGGCCATGCATCACAAGATTTTGGCCAACAAACCTCTTCCCTCAGTAAGAGCATTGAAGATGAGTCATGGCTGGGTCTTCTAGCATGACAAGGACCCGAAACACACAGCCAGGGCAACTAAGGAGTGGCTCCGTTAAGAAGCAGACCTGAACCCAATCAAAAATCTTTGGAGGGAGCTTAAACTCAATGTAGCCCTGCGACAGCCTAGAAACCTAAATTATCTGGAGAAGATTTGTATGGAGGAGTGGGCCGAAATCCCTGCTGTAGTGTGTGTGTAAACTTGGTCAAGAACTAAAAGGAAATATCTGACCTCTGTAATTGCAAGCAAAGGTTCCTGTACCAGATATTAAGTTCTGTTTTTCTATTGTAGCAAATACTTATTTTCTTGCAATAAAAATGCTAATTATTTAAAAAATCATTAAATGTGATTCTCTGGATTTCTTTTAGAGTCTGTCTCTCACAGTTGAGGTCTCACAATGAACAGACATGTCACAATACCATGGAAGATATCAGCAATGCTTGTTGGTACTTAATTTGCATTTTGTCACTTGTTGTCTCCCCCTTGTGGGCTGCAAAAGGCAGATGTTGACAAGGGCCTGATTCAAATCAAAATAGAGACTGAAATAAACAGTAAGGTTTATTGTGCCTTTGCATAACTAGAACATTGCATGGGTCACAAACAAGCGCTTCATCAGCCAAAAGATGATCTCATAAAGAGCCCTGTCTTGCTGGACAACAATTAGACAGCTAAAGGGAGTCTGTTGGCAGTTTTGACCCTGCAGAACTGCTGACAGCTCTAGGTAGGAGACCAGGAAAGCAGTTTAAAGAAAACTATTGTCTGTTTACATGGTATCACTGAAAACATTGTTCTGACTTGTTCTACTCTCCTACTACTCCTTGACATTTGATCTAGTAGCTAAGACCTCTTTTACACTAGCGGCAGTCCGGATCCGGCAGGTCAAGGGTGCCGTCGGATCCGGACTGGCACAGGGACATGTGTGGGGCCGGAACCGCGTCACACAGTACCATATACTGACATACACACAAACACATACATACTTATATACTCCAGCCAGGCAGGCAGGCCGCACGTCTTCACGCCCAGGAGGCGCGCAGCTATGACGATTCCCCACAGCACCCTCTGCTGGGCACTGTAGGGAATCGTCATAGCGGTGCGCCTCCTGGGCATGAAGACGTGCGGCCTGCCTGCCTGGAGTATGTAAGTATGTATGCGTTTGTGTGTATGTCTGTATGTATATATGTATGTGTAGGTGACGGATCCGTCCTGAACTCCATTGAAAGTCAATGGAGGGCGGATCAGTTTACCATTGTGTCACACCAGACGGATCCGTCCCCATTGACTTGCATTGGGGGTCATTCCGGATCTGTCTTGGTGCGGATGCTTGGACCGGAGAGAAAACCGCAGCATGCTGCGGTTTGTTCTCCGGTCTGAAGGCGGAACGGAATGCTTTCAGGAGCCTCCGTTGTCTTCAGTTCAGTTTTGTCCCCATTGACAATGAATGGGGACAAAACTGAAGCGTTTTTTTCCGGTATTGAGCCCCTATGACGGAACTCAATACCGGAATTTAAAAACGCTAGTGTGAAAGTAGCCTAAGTCCAACCAGCCTTGTGGTGGGCTCTGGTGAACCCCTAAGGGTACCTTTAGATCTATTAACTGGAGTGGTGAAGATAGGAAGTAGATTGAAAGTTTGCTGGCAGTGGTCCTGGATGCATCTTTCTCCCATTTCTGCTATTTCCACGTCCAGGACTCTCTGCCTTCAACTCTGTCAGGCTTCTTCCTATACAGGTTCAAATAACTTCCCGAGCTGTCTCCAGAAGTTTGCTTCTATCTCCCTCCTCTGGAGACTGCAGACACACGGGGCTCAGACATTATGGCCCTGATTTATCTTTTCTTCACTCCTGAATTCTGGCTTCAAAAAACCTCAAAATAGGGCTTTTGCGACTTTTTGCACTCCCTTGAGAAAAAAACTTTGTAACTTTTTTCATTTTTACACCATTTACTCCAGTCCTGTAACGTCGGTGGAAAAGTGAGTGTGGTTAGCTACGTTAATGAGTTTCACTCCAGATTTATCATTGAGACTTTTCTAGACAAAAATGTTAGGTTTAACCCCTTCCCGACCGCCGCCGTACATGTACGGCGCGCGGGCGGTGCGGGGACATGAACGCCCGCTCGCGGGTGCGGCCGGGCGTCATGGCGCAAGTCTCTGCTGTTTCTAACAGCAGAGACTTGCCGCATCTTACCTCCGTCTTCGGAGACCTTCCAGGGCCTTCTGATGCCGTGATCACACGTGATCACGGCATCAGGATGCGTCTGAACCCGGAAGCCCACGCTTCCGGGTGGTGTACAGACGCCCCGATTGGCCAATCGGGGTGTCTGTACACCATATGAAAACTGTAATCCTCGCTGGTGAGGATTACAGTTTTCAAACTGCAATTCTTATTCTGGCCACTAGATGGCAGGCCAGGATAAGAAATGAGCAATTCATGGTTTTAACTGCATCTAGTAAATCCATGATTGCTCATAAAGAAAAAAAACAAAACACAATAGATCAGATGATATTTGAGCTTTAAAATAATCACAGAAAAATTAAAAAAAAATGTTAAAAAATATATAAAAAATAAAAAAGATATAAAAGTTCAAATCACCCCCCTTTCCGTATAAGTAAAAATAAATACCTAAATAACAATAAATATAGACATCATGGGTATCACCGTGACCGAAAACGCCCGTACTTTTAAAATATAAAAAAAAAATTTCAATACGGCGAATTGTGTGGCGGAAAAAAAGCGTCCAAATGGCGATTCGCAGTTTTTTTGTCCCTTTTTTTTTCTAAAAAAAATTAAATAAAAAGTGATCAAAAAGTCACACACCCCAGAATGGTATCAATAAAAACTTCAGACCGCCCCGCAAAAAATGAGCCCCCATCCAGCTCTGTACACATAAATACCAAAAGTTATAGGGGTCAATATATGACAAGGAAAAAAAAAAAAAAAAAAGGGCAAACTTTCTAATTATTTTATCACCATCTAAACGCAGGAAAAACTATACATATTAGGTATTGCCGGATTCGTACTGACCAGTAGAATGAAAGTAACGGATCAGTTTTAATGCACATCGAATGCTGTAAATAAGAAACCCGTAGAACTGTAGGGGAATAGCGTTTTCTTTGCAATTTCACCCGGTTTGGAATTTTTTTCCCGCTTCCCACTACACCGTATGCAATATTAAATGGTGGCGTTGGAAAGTACAACTTGTCCCGCAAACAACAAGCCCTCATACAGCTATGTGAACAGAAAAATAAAAGAGTTATGGCTGTTTGAAGGCAGGGAGCACAAAACGAAAATGCAGAACCGAAAAAAGCTCCGGTCGTGAAAGGGTTAAGGATACGGGCTCATGCACACAACCTTGTCTGTTCTGCGGTCCATAAATTGCGAATCCACAAAACGCAGATACTGGCTGTGTACTTTCTTCATGCGGAACAGAATGTCCGTGCCATTATAGAACAGTCCTATCCTTGTCTGTAATGCAGATAATAATAGGAAATGTTCTATGTTTTTGCAGATGCAAAGGAATGGACACAAGGATGCAAACAGCATTTTGACAAGTAAAAAACAGTGGAAGATTGAAGCAATGCTTAGGGGTGCTTAATTTCCAGTTTTTTTAACTGCTGTATCCCAAAAGGCAGCTGTTGACACAGGAGAATATCCTCTTCCAAAATAACGTGGAAGTGTACTGACACCATAAGGTTTATGAGGCCTTTGAACAGACGGAACACGTCACGTGTCACAATTAAGCTCCTTTGCAACCAAGGGCGATAACCTCATAAAGAGCCCTATCTGCTAGTCAGCCATAACACAATCAAATTGGTTAGTCATGTATATACATATCTGTACATGTCTGATATGCGACCCCATGTAGATGGAAAGGAAGGACTTGAGGTCAGATGAAGATGTGCATCATCCACAATATGGAAAATGATTTCAATGCACAACATTTTGTGGGTGATAAGAGCAGGATTGTAACTTTTTTGCTATGCAAATTTTTATAGAAATGCCAATCCTTGTCTCAGGTTCATGCAGGTCTTCCTTCCCCAGGCCACCTCCCTGTTCTAGGTAACGAATGGCACATTAGCAGATCTTTAAAGCTCCATTCACACTTACAGTGGAATCCTAACATTTTCTGGAGTTTACCTGGAGTGGCTGTTTGTGTGAACGCACACATCTGCAATATCAGTCCAGAACTTTACCCAGACTTTTTCTCCCCAGAGTCCTAGTTCTAACTCCGGGATATGTCCGAGTGAGCGCATGTGTGAAAACAGCAGTAAATGTTCCAGAAAATCCCAGTGGGCCATGCCCAAGTTCCCGCCCCTTGTCTAGGCACCTGGAACATTTCCTCTGTAGTGAGAAAGCACCCAACATGGAACATCTCTGAGGTGATAGCTACATGTGTGAAAGACCAACTCTGGTAAATCTCTGGACCTGATAATCTGGAAATATTCCAGAGTTTAGGTGTGAAAACAGCTAAACTTATCTACCTACCTACAAGTTATCTACCTACGTTCAGAGGTAATGCTAGATATGAACAGCATATGCAGCAGGAGCAAGCTAAGCAGGAGTAATCTCTGAAACAATGGCCTGAATTTAAGAACAGTCCCTAACCTCTCAACAACATGTAGCCATCTTTCAAAAACCTAGACCACAAGAAACCAGCATGGATGATGCATGCGCGTCTAAACACATAGCCTACCATGGAAGAGGGGATTAATTTCCATTTTGTTTTCTGTTGTCTCTGCCTTTTGGGCTAAAATTGGCAGCTGTTGATGAGGGCAAGTGGCCTGGTCTAATAAAAATGGAGACTGAAACTGTAAGGTTCATTGGTTCTTTCCATAGAATGAACACTTTGTGTGTTGCATCAAGCTCCTTGGCAGCCAAGGTGACCTCATAAAGAACTGGACATTATACCCTGAAATTGGTCAGTCATGTATGCTTCTGAAAATGTCAGATACACCATGAAGAAGGAAGGTCAGAGCATGTACACTTGCTTTTGGTCATTCACATTTTCTGAGTCCTCCTCCCTCACACCACCACCGTATTCTGGGTATTGAGGGGCACCTCAAAGCTCATTATTAAATACACCTGAGTGGAGAGGTAATGTTAGATAGTAGCTGCCGCTCTAAGACTGACCTTGGTTGATGAACAGTTCCTACCCTCCCGGACTTTTAAAGCAACATGTACACACACAGCAGAGCATGACCACTGTTGGACTGTAGGGTGGTCGTAACACCTGGATATGAGCAGTGTATGATGTGATGCAGAAATGAATCCAGCCAGCAAATGAGACAATATGGACAATCACAATACATTAGTAAGTGCCTTGTATTAACTTTCTCTACATGATAAATGCCATTTGCTGGAGTGAGACAACACCTTTAAAGGAAATCTATCACCAGGATAATGGCCTAATAACACTTAGCACCTTATTTCCAGATGTGCCTTTGTTTCAGCAATAGATGTTTTCTATCTTCTGAAAATCCAGTTTATTTGGTATGCAAATAGTAAGGTGCCCAGAGGGGCGTCACTCTTGCAGGAAGGAGCCCCGACACACCTCCTGTTAGTGCCCAAGCTCTCCCTCATGCTGGGGCAGAGTTATGGCTTGAATGTAATGTAGGAGGGGTGGGTGGACACATTGTGGCAGGAGGTGTGCCTTGGCTCCTTCCTGCAAGAGTGACGCCCCTCTGGGCACCTTACTGGCTCATTTACATACCAAATAAACTGGATTTTCAGAAGATAGAAAACATCTATTGCTGAAACAAAGGTACATCTGGAAATAAGGTAAGTGCTATTAGGCCATGGCTTTACTTCAATAGCGATTCTCCTGGTGACAGATTCCCTTTAATGTCCCTGTTGTCTCCCTATTGTGGGATGAAACTGGCAGTTTGAGGGCAATGAGGGCTAGTAGTCTGGTCCAAATCAAAATAGAGACTGACTGACATTGTCTCATTGGGCCTTTGCATAGATGGAAAACTGCACCGCATGCATCACAATAAAGTTCCTCAGCAACAATGGGTAATTACCTCATAAAAATCCCCGTGAGCTATTACACAGTTAAATCAGTCAGTCATACATATATCTGCTCGTCAGATATGCCATACTGTGTAAAATGAAGGGGGGGGGGGGGGAAGCATGAAACATGTAAACTGGGGTGTAGAGAAATTCTAGGGGGGGGGGGGGACTCAGATAGTGTCTGGATAGCTATGTGTAGGTCTTAGTCTCACAGTCCCTAGTACTCCAAGGCTGGTTTCACACATAGTTTGTTTCTTCAAGACACTGCAGATTTGAACCCAAGACAAAAGTGGATCCATCAGGAAGGAGAAGTATAGGTCCTTCCTTTATGTTTCTCATTCCTTTTGAATCTACTCACTGTTACAAAATCGACAGCTTTTTCCTCCTCAAAAAAAAAGCCATGTGTGGTACCACCCTAAGAGTTTCTTATTTAAAGCACTAGTGTTAATAGTTCTGTCTAGAAACACTAAAAAAATAGGCACAGATGGAAACTAAGAAAAATAAATATATAGCTATTCAGGTTCATTTACTGAAATAACACCTGTAATCTTGTAAATGTGAAATACCCAGTGTTCCCACTGGAGGGCGATGTTAGGGGGTGTCTCTTAAAAAATATGTCCGGGTGAAATGATTGTAATCCTCACTAACCATGACATACCGTGTGTTATCATGCAGGGGAGAAGGTCATTTACTAGTACTCACAAACAGAACGTGAAGACATGTTTACAAAGCTCAGCAAATACATGAGCACATTGGTGTTGTTGTTGAGCTTGGTTTTTTTTTTTATAGTCAAACACAGGAGTGGATATAAAGTAGAGAAGAAATGTCAGTCTTTTTACATGCATGTTACATAATTACACAGGATGAAATGAGACACAGGTCCATGAAGTTCAACCTTGTGGAAACTTGTGAAAGAAAATAAAAATCCTGATGATGAGGTGCCTGACCCCCCATTTCTCATGTAAAGTTGGGCCATGTACAGTGACTATTATGGTATGGGAGATATATGGAAACAACAGTATATCCTTGTTCCACTGCTTCCAGACAACCGAAAGTGACTGTGCAAGTAGAAGCTGGAACACCACCTGGCTGGGCACCACCATTTTCAGTTGGCTGGACCAAGATGAGACATTTTGTAGTTTATCAAATTGATGTGTATAAATTAAATCCTACAAGGTCTTAGGGCGGCCATACACATTCAATAGCTATTGGCCGAGCTGCTCTCATTCCTGACTCGCTCCCAACTGCCCCATACACATACTTGTTTGGCAAGCTGAACATGTATGTGCTGTCAATGGGGTTAAAGCTGCTGCAAGACACTTCTAGTGGCCTCCCAGGAGAACAAAAGTATTGGGTCCCCCCATTCTTCTCCCCCCAACATCATCTGTCAGGGGCAGTGGGGTATATAGAGAAGTAAGGACACCATAGCAAGGATCAAACCAGGCCCCCCACACAGGACAGAAGGGTTTCCGCCTAAACCCCTTTCAATGACCCTTGGGCCATTTTTTCCACTGCCTCGTTTGCTAAATGTTGTTCCTTTAGAGGGTAGTGCCCTGACCAAGTTTTCACCTCCAGTAGAAGGAGAAAATCCCAACTAAGACTGGGCCCCCTCTTGCCCTGGGCCCCATAGCAGTCTCATAGTCTGCTGCTATGGTAAAACAAAACACAAAGTTGCAGCAGCACAGTAGAGATGAAGCAGGTGCAAACCCTCAATAGATTCCAGGCTAGGGAGTCTTCAAAGTTTTTTTGCTGGACAATGGCCCCATTGAGCAGGGCTGAAACGTAGCAGGAATAAAGGATCCACTATTTAATCACAAAGTCGGTGTGCTGCCTCATCTTTTGGACTGCTGCTATGGTAGTTACGCCCCTGGTCAGGGGATAGTCAGGAGCTCCCCAATATATTAGACTGTTGAACGAACCTGCTGTTCTCAACACGTTGGGCCGACAATACACTAATATGTATGGTGGGCTTTAAGAGGTTTCATAGCCAAATGCAGAATTGTTACCTAATAAACATGTGTCTTGACATATAGGGCTTAGTACATATGTGTATGAACAAATTACTGAACCTTTAGTTGCAGCTGGAATCTTCTTTGTCTTCTTTCCACAGTTTTATCTGTCCTGCACTCATCTGCCTACTACAAGTTGATACATGACCACACTTCTGGGAAAACCATAGGGACACCCATGTTGGCCGAGCCATGTTGTCCTGTTACCAGATCCTAGGTAAATATATGTGTGGGGGTAGATAATAGGATATTATAGTCACCACTCAATTTAAGGCATTGAGTAGAATTATCCTTTAAACAAACTTTGACTCACCACTATGACAAAGTTTGAGTCAACAACTCTTTAAAATAGCCGTACATTACATGCTGACACCCGATATGTAGTCAGTGCCGGGAAGGAGGGTCTGTGAGTCATGACCGTGATTAAGTTGAGCATTTTAGACAGGGATAATAGGAGTTATGGTTATCAGATAAAAGTTGAAAACCTGGTACATCTATAAACTATTCTCGACCTACTGGTCATACTTAGAGACACAAAGTGGGAGATTTATCAAGAGCGGTGTGTGCTATGCAGGGCTTGATATCCCCTGATCTGCCAGAAGATGTGCTTAATTAATGGGAAGGTGCAGGCCTCATCATAAGCTAGGTGAATCCTCCAGCAGTCTGTGTACCTTAACTGCTGAGAACCGCCATCTTTCTGTCTTCATTTCTACCAGAATACTGGTGGAAATGAAGACAGTGGGCAGTGGAATTTAAATGTGCCAAGACCACTGGCCCCACCCTTCCACACACCTTTTCGGAAAGTGTCAAGGGTGCCATAGAAATGCCACTTGTGGCAGTGGCATTTTAAAAGTGTGTAGCTAAGGGGGCTATATACTATTTATTATGCTGAGAAGTAGTTATAGTTCAAAGCATAGCATGTGGATGTGCGATACAGTTCATCTTTTCTTTTTTTGGTCATTCAATATACCTTGCTTTCTTACCTTGGTATCAGCACTTCTCCCATTTGGCCCAGGTGATTTTAATTAGCAGGAGTCTGAATAAGGGTTAATAAATTCCTACCAGTTCTCAGTTGGAGTTCCTGAGAGCATGTGAAAAGGTGAGCCTTGACAACTATTCACATGGTGCAGTTCTGTGTGGTTGCCATTGCTGTGCTGGTGGGGCCCAGTGCTTGGGTGTCATTGTCAGGCAGCAGGGGTGCTGTTTAGCTGCTGGGTCCTGCCGCCTGCTGGTGCTTGCTGCGGTGGCAGTGGTCGCCACGCAGTGCTGCACCAAATTACAGTTCCCACTTGAGGCAACCTTCTTGTGGTGAGTAGGTTTATGCTTATTAATCAAAATGTATACTAATGCCTCATGTACAGTGTGTAGCTATATACTATTTATTACACTGAGAAGCAATGTTAATTGTGTTGAGAAGCAATTATAGATCAAAGCATAGCATGTGGATGTGCCATCCAGTTCATCTTTTCTTTTTTTGATAATTGCATTTTAAAAGTCGTAACCACTTTTTTATGCCATAAAAATGGTGTAGGGATATAAGTCTCCCCTCAAATTTCCACTTTCAAACAAATTTCCATCTAAAATTAAAAAAAAAAAAAAACCACACAACAACAACAAAATATGGCTGATTAGTTGCAGAAGGTACAGAAATCTCAGCAAAAAAACAAACAAACAAAAAAAAAAAAAACCTGCTTTATGTGAATATTCCCTGTGTCCTTCTAGGGCTAATTCAGATGGCTGTAACATGGGTATATTTAAGCATCTGTATTATAGCCTAATTGCAGGTTTAATGACCCGAACTATGATGCTTTAAAGGAGTTGACCAGTTTATATTACTAGTTGCACATATGCTGGTAACATCATATGCATGCAGCTAGTCATTTAACCATCAACACTGATGTTCGATAGGTAAAGAGAGTCTTTTTCACCTATATAACTAACAGCAATGCCCCACAGAAGATTGCATACACATCCCAGACATACCTGTGTGCACTGTGTTGGTATTACATGTCCAGGAAAAGCTCTGCAGGAAAACAGCTCCCAAGTGCCCGGCTCTGCTGCTGCAAGTGCCCAAAGCAAACCAGACTGAAGAGGGGAGGGCTGCTTTAGCTGCTCATATCTTGGGATTGGTAGAAGATAGAAAAATGGTTCTGACCTTCTATGAAAGCTGGCAATCCAAGCTTTCAAATGATACCATAATACCAGTATATCAGAAGATATAGCCGTTAGAAATCAAGTCAGGAGAGAAAGCTGTTTTTACTTTCACTTTCAGTTGGGCACTTGGGAGCCGTTTTCCAGCAGAATAAAAATAGGATTTTTTGTACTTACTGGTAAAATCCTTTTCTCGCCGAGTTCATTGGGGGACACAGGAGACCATGGGTATAGCTGCTGCCACTAGGAGGCGACACTAAGCAACAAAAGTGTTAGCTCCTCCTCTCAGCTATATCCCTCCTGCAGGCACTGAGCTAGTCAGTTTTGTACAAAAGCAGTAGGAGCAGCCAGGAGAAGCCAACAGAAACCAATTGTAGAAAAGAGAGCTGGAGATGGGTCAGAACCAAGAACAGGTGGGACCCATTTAAAGAAACAGCAATGTACTTACTGGGTGGGTGCTGTGTCCCCCAATGAACTCAGTGAGAAAAGGATTTTACCGGTAAGTACAAAAAATCCTATTTTCTCGCTCGTATCATTGGGGGACACAGGAGACCATGGGACGTCCCAAAGCAGTACCATGGGGAGGGAACAAAAAACTGAAACCAACCGAAGGCTGGTCATGGGACCCGCACAGGAACCCTGAATAGGACAGGAAGAGCCTGAACCAGGAAGGCCAGCCAGAGAGCGTAGAACGCATGGCGTCTAAGACTGGGCAAAAAAGAGGAAGACCTAGTTAAACGAAACCCAAGGGCCAGAGAGGCTTCAGAAGATGTGGATAGCAGCACATAATATCCACAAGAAGGATAAGCATGTCTGACGACTGAGAAAGATGTGTGGAAGGTACCTCTGGATATCGTGTACCAGAGAATTGCTGTGGGGCCCCGGGCTGGAACCCAGGAGGTCTTGCATGACAATAGGCCTCATGAACAAGCAAGGAGTGTTTACTCAACAGAAATGGATCTGTAGAGTCTGGGTATGCACGAGACCTGGCGAACGAGCAACAGGAAAACCCAGACTCGACCCTACCAGATGTGTAATTATCGGGATGGGATGCTTCAACCAAGGAAAAAAACTGGGAAAACTAGAAGGAATTACTGGGCGACTGGAAGAGGACTAGTCTTGTAGGGATCTCCCAGGCAAGTGAGGAGACCCCTGTGGGCCAAACTGTAAAGGAAAATAGCGAGTAGCCACTCCTTGTAAAGAATCCAGCACAAGAAAAGACTAAACCTATGGAATAAGGTCACTCCTGAAGATAGACATAAGGAATGGCCAAGGGAGACAAAAAGCCACAACTGGACCCATCCGAGGTACAAAACGAAGAACCATAGGCAAATGGGGAGTAGTCTGAAAGGAAAAGACTGTCCTCAGGGAACAATAGCACCCCAGCCGCGCAGCAGAGAGCAATGCGGCAGAGGAGTGCAGCTAAAGCAACCTCCGCCATTGGACAAAAAGGAAGACTGCGAGTGATGGGGGATCCAAGACCACATCATGACTGGCATTAGACAGCCTAAGGAAACTGAGCAACTGCACTGTTAAAAGAGAGCAGGCTACGATACATGAGAGAGAGAGAGAGCACATACACTCGCCAAAATACACTCGTGGAAGCCGATCCAAAAAGTAAGGATCGCAGCATACATCTCTGCTTAAAAGAGAACGCTCCCTAAGGAGCAGGTACTGTGGAGGACAGATGCCCCTAGCTGTAGAGGCTTGTTGTTAGACCTCTTACAAAGAAACTGCACAAACCACCTGGATCAGGCAGACCCAACCGTAGGCTGAAAAACAAAAATACCATAGTGATAGGTAGAAGCAAAGCTGAAGCCAAAATATTGAAGGCATGTATATTAGTAGGAGAGCCATGTAGCGACTCTGCCAGAAGGGAATAATAGGGTCGTCAGCGGACTGCACAGATTGGTCCAAGATAGGAGAAAAAAAAATAGTGCAGGCGATCCAGAACAGTAAGGATCCAACCGTAGGAGTATGACTACTGGCCAGGTAGACAGAAACAGCATCTGAGGGGAGTGCCATTACTCGTCTAGCGGAGGGGCCTACCGTTGAAAGGGTGTTGCGTTCCAGCAACAAAAACATCTATTAGCATTGACAACATGTAACAACACCAAGCTGGGTCAGCTGGCGGGGGAAAGGCAGTTGATGCACAGTATACGCCCTGAATAGGTGCGTCACCTACATAGGGACATGTCAACACTATCACTCATCTCTCAAAAGAGGCAGTGTTGATGGTGTCACAGCGTCAACAGTTAGCGCCAATGTCCCACTTGAAAGGGAAACCACGTGGTAGAGCAATGTCATATACACGAGGAGGTTATGCTAACCAGGGATAACCCCGCAATAGAGCGCACCAGAAGTGAATGGCTCATCCGCTACAGCAGTGATTTTCAACCAGTGTGCCTCCAGCTGTTGCAAAACTACAACTCCCACCATGCCCTTCTGTAGGCTGATAGCTGTAGGCTGCCTGGGCATGATGGGAGTTGTAGTTTTGCAACAGCTGGAGGCACACTGGTTGAAAATCACTGCGCTACAGCATGCATACTAATGCAAATACCTGGTCAGAGAATGGAAGAACCGCTGATGACCCTGTCATCAGGAATGAGTGGACGAATTAGCTGAAATTGCAAGCGACAGAAGAAAGACCCCACCAATTGGGGCAACGGCATCCCTTGATCGCGTAAAATGAGCCAGAGATCCATCCGAGAGGGAATGAAGACTCAACTACCACACCTAGACTAGTGTGAGGGTTCCACCTATAGAACGAGAGAAGCGGTAGAATCTACAGCACACAGAACCAGTGCCGAAACATGGAATGGAACAGAGGCCAATGTGGTAGAAACCACAGAACCATATCCAGTTCAAATGCAAGGAGGAAGCAACGCGGGTGCCACCACGGCGTGCAGGGTGAACGTAAACCCTGAGCCTGAGAAGGGAACCACACAGGTGGTTCTTAAGGCTAAGGCAAATTCTCCACCTGAGAATGTGGCCAGGCAGGAGTAGCCACAGGAACTAGTGCTGGCGCAATACTCCACCTAAGGAGGTGGTGATACCGTAGAAGTCATAGTATATGGTGATCGCTCCATACTCCACCTGATGAGGAGACCTTACAGTAGGAGCCATAGCATGTAGTACTAACACAAACACTCCTTCCAAGGTGGAAACTGTCCAGTAGGAGCCATGGCATGGAGTGTTAACACAACTCCTTCACCTGAGAAGAAGCTCAACAGATAGTAACCAATCAGGCTACGATACCCATGAATTGTAGCACTAGTGTAAATATGCCATCTGAGAAGGAGGCTATGCCGTAGTAGCCACTGAAGCCAAAGTCGTGGTAGACACACCACCTGGAAAGGAGACCCTCCAGTAGTAGCTACAATCTCTATTGCTAGCGTAAATACTCCACCTGCGGAAGAGGACATACAATTGGAATGGAGTGCTAGCCTAAAGCCAGAAGTGGATACAGTATTCAGAAGCAGTGTAATACTGAATTTGCTTGGTAGTAACCACCGAATCCTTTTCTAGGGCAGATACACCACCTATCGAAGGTGTCAAGCATCATGACCAACCATGTAGTGTGGAGTCCCACTGGGACTTAATGCTGTGTTGTGGGGATACACCCTGGGAGGACAGAGACTGCCATGTTAGCGCTCAAAAACCAACAATAAAGGGAATAATGCAGAAGTAGCTGCAGTATCCAGTGGTTGCGCCCGTATTCCTCTTGTGGGGGAGGACCGGGTTATAGTATGTACCGTCTCCTGCATAAACCCACCGTGGAAGAATATGTATCCAATGGTGGTGCAATTACCTCATCCGTTCATGTGATTACTGAACTAGTGGGAGTATGTACACAGGATATCCTATCCAGTGACAGAGCAATTGGAGGGGGGGGGTAATGCGACAGGTCGTACAGTATCCAGTGGTTATGCAATTACACTGCCTATGGAGGGGTGTAATGCGACAGACTGTACAGTATGCAGTGGTAGTGCGATTACGCCACCTATGGAGGGGAGTAATGTGACAGGCTGTACAGTATTCAGTGGTTATGCAATTACACTGCCTATGGAGGGGTGTAATGCGACAGACTGTACAGTATCCAATGGTTATGCAATTACAATGCCTATGGAGGGGTGTAATGTGACATGCTGTACAGTATCCAATGGTTATGCAATTACAATGCCTATGGAGGGGTGTAATGCGACAGGCTGTACAGTATCCAATGGTTATGCAACTACAATGCCTATGGAGGGGAGTAATGTGACAGGCTGTACAGTATCCAGTGGTTATGCCATTACACTGCCTATGAAGAGGTGTAATGTGACAGGCTATACACAGTGGTCATGCAATTAGGCCGCCTATGGACAGGATAATGCAACAGGTTGTACCTTATGCAGTAGTAGTGCCTATATGCCACCTTAAGAGAGGAGGCCATGCTACAGAGTGTGCGTCATTCAGTGGTAATTACTCCATCCGATGAGCGAGCAACACGACAGGATGTACGGTATACGCGGGTAGTGCAATTAGTCCGTCTATGGATGAAAGGGCATATGACGGGATGCATGATATAAATTGGTAGTGCCATTACTCCGTCACTTATGGAAGGGGGAATACAACAAAATGTACCGTAACCGATGGTAATGCAGTACGCTGCCAGTGCGTGACGTGGGAGGGGGGTTGAGACTTCATCTAAAACATCCCACGGACTTGTTGCAGGAAAGTACGGCAATAACCGCATGAGGGGAAGAGCACATGTACCAACTGCAACAGACACCATACTCAGCACTTGATAGCCCAGGCTATGCAATAGTCGTGTAATTAAACACTGAAAACCCCTAGCCTCAACTGGAGGCAAGAAGGGGTTAAGTTCTAAACCAATCAGCCAAGTAATGGGGAAATCGGCCTCAGAAATGAGGCTGGCAAGAAAGGATCCTTTTTTTTTCTAGACAGAGAAGCCCGGGGGCGGAGCTCAGCAGGCTCCTGGAGAAGAGGGACGTTCGGGCGGGAAGATTTCGCGCCTGGGGGACAGTCTCCGCCCACTGTACTCTAGGGTGGAAGTTGCGGCCTAGTAGGCCGCAAAGCCGGGGACTCGCCTAAGAGCGGGCCGATCGGAAGGACTTCCGGTCGGAACGGAAACCAGGACGAATGGCCGTGAGACTCTCGGACCCCAGACCAAGGAGACCTGGGATGGGCATACTCGATCCAGGAGGGGGCAGGTACTGGATGGCCCGGAGGTATGGAAAGGAGAGAGGGGGCCAAGGAGAGAGGAAACAGGAATGGTAAAATAGAGGGGGAGACGGGGGGGGGTTAGAGATTTGGGGGAGGTGGTGGATGGAGGGGGTACTCACCTTGCTCACAATACTCACCCCACAATACTCAATACTCATCTTCATCCTCTTCACCCCCCCTCGGGGTACCAGCGGGGTCACCTCTGCAGCCACTAGCACCGAGGTGGTAGTGAGGCTGGAGTGGAGGGGAGGACTGCAGAAAAGCAGGTGACCCCATGGCTGGCGGGATGCAGGGGAGCAGAGCTGCCCTGGTCCACCTTTGCATTCTTGGGGGAGGTCGGGCAGTGAGGGCAACCAACACCGGCCTTCCTCCCCGGGTAAACAGAGAGGCCAGGCATCTCTGTTTCCCGTACCTAAACAGGAAAAAAAGTAAAATAAGAAAAGACGACACCCTGCAAAGCAGGGAGGTCTGCCTCCTACAGACACTAAGCTAAAAACTGACTAGCTCAGTGCCTGCAGGAGGGATATAGCTGAGAGGAGGAGCTAACACTTTTGTTGCTTAGTGTCGCCTCCTAGTGGCAGCAGCTATACCCATGGTCTCCTGTGTCCCCCAATGATACGAGCGAGAAAGTGCTTTTTCTGGACATGTAATACAGACACACAGTGCACACAGGTATGTCTGGGATGTGTATGCAATCTTCTGTGGGGCACTGTTGTTAGTTATATATGTGAAAAAGAGGTGAAAGACTCCCTTTAAATAGCAATAATTTATCTTTACATGCAGGTCTTCTGCATGCTGGTTCTGCGTTGGGAGCAGAAATAGATCAATGCATAGGATGTGGGATCCATGTTTTTTTGATTTCTGCTTCACTGGAAAGCAGTGTCCTGAATTACTAAAGTAATCTTTTTAATCTAATGTACCTGCTGGTCAAGAAAGTGACGAGTTTACACATATTTGTCATTGGGATAGACTATATATTTAGGTGACTCCCATAGTTATCCATTTTGCTATACTGTATCTAATATGGCTGAAGAACCCCAATCCCTCCCTCTTCTTGTAGGAAGTCTGCTATGCTTCACAGCTGTATATGGGTGAAGCTGGTTGAAAGGTATGTTTGCAGGCAAGTGTCTCTTATCATTTCAGACAATGTTTGGATTTCAGCAAATCCCTGTTGATGCCAATACCAACATACTGGCTATCTCCCAGACTTGGCACGTTTGCACTAACTGCTTCTCTAGTAATTCCAAATTTTGGTTGGAAATAATAACAGCCCTGTCCGTTGAAATGATTGAATTATCTCAAGCCCACTGGATTTCAGTAAGTGTATCTCAGCTGGAACGGAAAATTCAGTTTACATGCTAAGTACTTGAGCAAAATTATCTACAAAGCATAATATTCAGTAGTTCAGGAGTTGAAAGAATGAAAAAAAAGAAAGAATACACTTTGCTCCTATTTACAGCCCTGAGACTCAAAACTGACTTTCCTAACGTATCACAGTATTTCTGCTGTCCTTCCCCATGGGAATGGCTGATATTGGAAAGGAAGCTATAGACCACCATATATTGCTCAGTCATGACACACTTTGGACAAAAAATCGTTACATGGCACCCATGCTTGTTGCTAATAATGGTCATGGCTGTGTTGGTCCCCTATTCCACATTTTTCCACGGGGTCCAAACTGGGGTTGTTAGCTATAAGGGGTGCAGATGTGGCAGTCAAACCCATCCCCTGGTGCCTAAGGGGGTCCCAAAAATCTCCCTGCTATACAGGAAGACACTAGGTAATAAAGGGCACATAGTAACTGGTGGTCTGGTTACAGATTTTGCATTGGTATCCAAGAGCTCTATGTTCGGCTTCTGTATGATTTATTGCAATATTACTTTTTTACACTTTTAATAGTTGGATCATCCTTACACCCCAATATAAATACATTGGGTATAATAAACTGAAGATGTCTTCAGTGATGTGTGTGGTACAGCCTCATGGCTTTATGTATGACAAGTATACATGCTTCACCAATGACTCACTGAATCTGAACACCGACATTTAGCTGTGATGCACTAAGCGTTCCAAAAGCATCTGCGTACTTTCAAATACGTGCAATACATTGCCAAGTACCCGCAAAAAGAAATGAAAAATAAACTGGTGAATGCAGGCTATGACAAACAAGAGATGACACCCTGCACTTCTGCACCGCAAAAAAGGAAAAAGAAGTTACAAGGTAAGCAGCCTCCAGATCGCACATATAGAATGTAAATAAGGTTATCTCACATAGCAAATCATGGTAAGAAACACAAGGTGCAATTAACCCCTGCTTGACAAACCCAGCTCCCTTTTTTTCCCCCTGCCTGCCAGGAGCCATAACATTTTTATTTTTCCATTCACATAGCCAAATCAGGATTTGTTTTTTGTCCTTTTTTTCAGGAAAAGTTGTACTTTCTAATGGCACCACTAATATTCTATACTATGCAATGGGAATCTGGAAAAAAAAAAATCTAAATGTGGTGGAATTGGAAAAAAAACAATTCCACCATTGTTTTCTGGGTTTCATTCTACGGCATTTACTATGTGGTAAAACTGACGTGTTAACTTCATTCTGGGATCAGCACAAATACAGGAGTACCACATTTTTATGGTTTCTCTTATGATTTAATACTTATAAAGAAAAACTTTGTTCTAACAACTGTTACTTTATATTTATGTATTCATTTTTTGTGGGGCAGTCTGCATTTTCATTTATACCATTTGGGGTTATATATGAGTTTTTGATAACTTTTTATTGACTTAAAAAAAAAAAAAAGCCCACTGGTTCAGCCATTTTGATTTTCCATCATGCCTTTCACCATACGGGGTAAATACTGTATTTTTCGCTTTATAAGATGCACCTGATAACACAGAGGAGGAAAATAAGAGAGAAACATTTCTTCATCAGACCCCAAAATTAGACCCCCATTCTTCATTGGACTTCAGATCGGACTCCCATATCAAAGCTCAGATGAGATCCCCATATCAAGCCTTGGATCAGACTCCCATTATCAAACCTCAGGTCAGACCCCAAACAGAGCTCAGATCAGATCCTCAGAGATAAAGTAAATTAACTTACCTATGCTACCACTCTGCAGATACATTGGTCTCTCTTTCACTCACCGCTCCCTGGTCTTATCCGGGCCCAAGCTGCACTACAACCTGACTGTGTACAGCAGTGGTTCTCAACTCCAGTCCTCGGGACCCACCTGCCAGTCCGGATTTAGGAATATCCCACAGAATGAATACCTGTGGTAAGTCCTGATGGATGGACGCTAATTATATCAGCTGGTCTAAACTAAGGAAATCCTGAAAACCTGACTGGCAGGTGGGTCCCGAGGACTGGAGTTGAGAACCACTGGTGTACAGTGTCGGGTCATAGTGCGTGCACTATTTCCTGATACTGTACTCATTCAGGATATGTGCATTGTGGTGCCCAGAGGAAGACTAAGGAGCAGTGAGTACAGGCAGCGCTCAATAGTATTCACTATCCACTGTCATCTTTGGGAAAAAAATGCATCTTTTAAAGTGAAAAATATGGTACTTTTATAGTTCAGGCATTTTTTGGTTGTGATGATACGAATCTTTTTTTATTATTAATTTTTATATGTAAAACGGGGCAAGAGGGATGATTTAAATTTTTTTTGTTTCTTTAAACTTTTTCAAACTTTTTTTTTTACTTTAACCTTTTTTTTTTTTTAGTCCCCCTTGGAGACTTCAACATGCAAACATTAGATTGCTTATACCATAGACTGGAATATTTTACCACTGTAGTCTATGGGGAAAAAAAACATTGCATTCCTATTTAAGCCCTGGCACCGGCAGGGCTTGATAGGAACTTTACTATGGCAGGCTTCAGAGCCTTCAGAAGGCCCCAGGCTGCTATAGCTATTGAACAGCTCTCACCATGTCATTGTGAGGAGGCTGTTTGGTCACTGGGCTATGAAATTCATTAGTTGAGTATCTTACATGCAGTTTAATAGACAGCTATTATTAAAAAGTCACACAGGTTGCACATATGGAATGTGTATCCCTGTACAGAAGTGTGGCAAGAATTGTGTAGTATTATTGTGATTAATATTTACAATTGCAGGGCATTCATTTCAATTTTATGCCCTTTGCCAACATAAGTGTGACATTATTTTGCTTTCCCGTATCATATTCTCTTTTGCTTCATATTAATATCAATTCTACTGTCCATTCTTTATGTTAAAAATGTATATAATTATTTTAAAAAAAGCACCCACAATTTATTCTGTGACCTTTTAGAAAGGGACAAGATGCAAATTGTAGTGAAGGCAATTTTCTTACCAGTGACTAGGAGTTATAACCTCCATTCTGATCCTTAGCTGTGTCATGTGATCAAAACTATGATCTCTAACTGATGCAGGACAGGAAGTCAGTTACTTCTTTATTTATTCCTGAGACTGACATTAAGGCTCCCATAGAGACAAACTGGCTTCCTGCCCACACATCAGATGCTGTTATTTGTAAAGTCAGAGTGTTGGTCACATGACACAGCTAAGGATCAAAAAGGAGGTGATAACTCACAAATACAGTCACTGGTAAGAAAATTGATATCTAGGTGTAATTCCCAGGTGCAACTTCCATTACTACTGGTAAGAAAATTACGTTCGCTATATTTTAAATCATGCACCTTTCTAGCAGGTCAGAAAATAACATTTTTTGTGTCCCTTATGTTTTTTAGAACCCCTCCTATCATTTTGCTTCTATAGCTCTTAAACAGACCCATGGATCTCAATGATAACAAATAGCAAATGCAATCTTGGTAACAGACTGAAAGTATTACTGATAGGGTCTTTTAACTGACATGGTAACTTGCTATGTGATACCAACCATGATGCAGACTAGACTGCCCCCTTGAGCCGAATAGTGAAGAAAAGAAGAATGAAGAAAGCGGCACAATGGTCGAATAAGCACTATTGTCCCTATTGAGTGGTGGATAACAGTCAGCAACAACTTATAAAATTATACATGCAATGCATTCCTACAGGCACAGCAGTTGTGAGTGGGCATGGCTTCATATTCACCATATGGCACTGGTTTTAAGTAAAGTATAACACTATTGCAGGTATCTGCCTCATGTTACATTTTATATTTTGAGTGTTTCTTCAAGATGCTGCCAGACTGTGACTTTAGTATAACAACTTCTTTGCTATCTGCAGTTCCCAGCTTAAAGATAGTTACACACAGCACCGTGCCAAAATGTACTGCCAGCACCCCATGCATGAATGCCTCTTAAGTATCACCGCAAGGCACTCAGTAGAAAGGCACTGGACAAATAAAGTTATTACTATTACATTCTTAACTTGGCAGTCCTGACTCATTAGATAATTGATGCTGTTTCTACGGAGACGAAAGGATGCACAATGAAAACAGCCCAGGCAAATATGTCTGAGTTATGATGGTACAGAAAGGAGGTACATTGAATATGAACGTGACAACGCAGCAGAGGTATAAGTCAAGTGGATATGAACAGAGTGTAAAACTGTTATTTACTTGACTTTGTCATAGTCTCAAAAGAATTTATATTGTATACAGTAAAGTCATAAGGTTCATAATAAAAAGGTCTTTCATAAAGAGATAATCATGTACTGTATGCTGTCTGATTTTCATTTTTTACATTACTCATGGGATAACCCCTTTAGGGTAATTTCTAACAGTGCCTCGGTAGTTAATAAAGTTAGCACATGTGACCATGCTGACCAATCCTAGCCCTCTCACACCTATATAAGAGCTCCAGCCTCCTTCCCAGGTACCTGAGCATCAATGGTCCTTGTGTCCTGCAGAGGTTGCTGTTATTTGTACTTGTGTTTCTGGACTCCGCTACCTGTTTCATCCCTTCCTGCTCTCCTTCACTCTCCTGTGCCGACCCGGTTTGCCTGACCTGTACCTGTGCCGCCTATCCTGGCCTATTTGTTTGACTTCACCTCTGCCTCATCCTTCGGTCCTGTACTGTCGCTCTCGTTTATGACTTGGCCTGCTGACTACAACTGTACCCCTGGTCCGCCTGGACCAGCTGCCTCGTGTGCCAATCCTCCTCAAGAGGTAGCGACCTGGTGTTCCCCTTGGTGTTCCCCTCCATCAGGGATACTACGAAGAATGAGGGTCTCACTTAGACCAATGCCCTTAGAGGAGGTTGGTAACGTGGCACAATAGGTTCACACCCGCTGGTTCATGACATCTATATGCATCACTGTGCCAGTGATTAAGTGTTCACCCTCTTGGTGCCTCTTTCTCCTAGTAGCACCAACATTGGTAATGTGGTATACAATGGCTTAGTGCCTCAGTTGTCACTGACTGGTGGTCATTTACCTGCTGGCTCGGTTTTGTGCAGAAAATATTTATCTGACAAAGGCATGGTCAAATTCAGCAGTTTTTTTACACAATTGCCACATCATTGGTTAGTACTTATCAGATTATGCTTATGAAGGGCCATACTAGACCATCATTGTGTAAAAGTACCAGATATTTATTGTCCAAAATATTCAGTTTGATACAACTTACCAACTTTAACCACACAGTAATTAAAGGATTAAATTAACCCCCTATTAGATTGAGGCCGGGTCGAACAACTGGGACCCCCACTGATGGGGAGAATAGGGACCTTGTATCCCTCGGGGACCCTTGAAATGAACAGCGCAGCAGGTCGTCCTGGGCACTGCGACGCCATTTATCTCTCCAGACATTCCAGAGACAACAGAATACAGTGTTCTGCTATTTCCGGAACTCCCATAGAGAATAATGGAGCGGCAGTCTACATGCCCAACCTGCTGTTCCATTCAGTCCCGGTTCCAATGGTAGGACTAGGACCCCACCCATCTAATAGTTATCACTTATCCTGTGCATAGGGAATAATTTGTCTTCAAGTGATAGAAAACAGACTGATACTCTACTGTACATTATATAAACTTATTTTACGGTTCACTACATGGTAATAATTTTGCCAACAAAACCTCATAGTTGCACTAACAGTTATACGAAATCTGTGTGAGGAGTGACACTGCGAGCAGAAAAAGGCAGAACCGAGCCAAGTGCCTTTTCTGCCAAGACAGAAAAATGTTGTACAGTCAGATAACGAAGAACGAAATAAAGAGAAACCTGACTTAACAAATACCAGTTCTCTTCTCCTGTTTATCGTCTGAATACAGGCTGCTCGTAGAGAGATGATGGGAAAAAGAAAACTAAAGATGAGTCATGTAAGACATGCATGAAGTATACCGGGAAAGAATGAAGGGCAGGAGGTGCAAGTCAGTAAACATCTTGAAGGATGCCTAAAAGGGTCAAAGACTAAGGTTAGGACTCGGGTTAGAGAGAGTTGACAAGCAGGAATGTCTGATGCAGTTCTGCAAGTGAGAAAATTGCTTTAAGAGCTATTGCTGCTAAGTGAATAGTGTTAAAGGGGTTATCCGGGTTGTGTCGGGCTCATGTGCCGTACATTGGACATGTGAACCTAGTCTGGCATTGGAACTTGCAGCACATGCACAAGTCTCAATCTCTTGCTAGCACTGTGGCAAGCGAATCAGACTTGCGCATGTGCTGCGGGTTTTAATGCCAGAGAAGGATCACATGTCTGATGTACAGCATGATCCTGAAAGTGCCCACTGCCCAACCCCAAATGATCCCTTTAATAACCTATATTTATACGGCTCCAGCTTATAATCAGGAGAAACGTAAACTTACTCTACGGCAAATAATGGAAACAGTCCCCAAGAGAGAAGAGTATATGGCAAAGCTTGCCATATATTCCTTCCGGCCACATATATGCTGGGCTCGCCCAAGCATGTCTATATTGTGAATGGGGATAGTGGAGTTGGCCATTGCCAGATAGATCCCTTGAAAACAAAACAATAGTGCATGTTGAAATCCTACAGCCCAATACTTCTTCTCCCCAACATGTGTCCTCAAGGGAAGTCAGGATATGGCTACAGACATCAGATGGACAGATGATCCCACCAAAATCTGCAGGCAAGAATTCAGCTGAAACTGAATCTGGTGCTGTTCTGCTTCTCCATTTTTTCACCTCTGGATGTTCAAGTTACAAGTAAGGGCTTGTTCACACATCAGTTATTTCATCAGTTATTGTGAGCCAAAACCAGAAGTGGAGGCTCCACAGACATAAGGTATAATGAAAAGATCCGCACTTGTTCTGTGTTTTTGACCCGCACCTGGTTTTGGCTCACAATAACTGATGGAAATAACTGATCAAACAACTGAAGTGTGAACAAGGCCTAACCCAAACACTACAGCTATGCAAGCAATTCTAGCAGATATTGCCCCAGGGTCCTGATGCACTGACCTCATCATTATCTGCAGGTTTCAGGAAGAATAGCACAGTTATACCATCACAAATGGTAATGGGAATCTGGGAAATAGAGTAATTGCATGTGTAGCAATAGATTACTAATTGGGCTTCCTGGTCCCAGAGGTCAGGTCATAGTTACAACCTTAGTACTTTGATAACTTAATCTGTAGTTACCTTTGTTACATTGCACCTAGTACTAAACGAGAAAATGATGGAGACTATCATAAAGAGAGCCTGTCAGATGCAAAATCACCATTGAACAAACCACAATGCCTGGTAGAGGTAGGTCCTTGTATTGTACATATACCTTTTGCTGAAATACTGAGAAATTCATCTTTTAATCCCTATGCAAATTAGGTATTCGGCACACAGAGGGAAAGCCAGAGCTGCCTTATGCACCATAGCTTCAGCGCCAGGGTCACTATATCTGACCCTGTAATCCCATGCCTGCACTGTTGCTTCAAACCTTGGTGCATGTACAGTATATGACTATGTCCCGGCTCAGCCTCAATGAATGGTACTGTGCATGAGCAGAGGTTTGAGGCAATGTCCAAAGCATGGCATTTAAGGTCCAGATGCAAAGACTATGGAGAAGCCTGACCTGTCAATCAAGGTATAAAGGGAGGCTTTGATACCAAAACTATGGTGATACACTGAATATTTAATTTGCATATGGATTAAAATATGGATTTCTCTGGATTGCAGGATAATTTTTGGAAGCAAAAAGGTATGTGTACAATACAGGGAGGCAACCATACCAGGCATTGTGGATGGTTTAATAGCGAGTACATCAATATCGGATCAGTAGGGGTCTGAACCCAGGTCAATCAGATGTTTGAAGGGAGCCAGCGCTTGGATGAGCACCATGGCCTCCTCACAGCATACCAAGCACAGTGCCATACATTGGTAATACAACCGTCTGCATCCATTATGAACTGATCCATTTGTATTATTTTAACACAGCCAAGACGGATCCGTCATGAACACCATTGAAAGTCAATGGGAGACGGATCGTTTTCTATTGTGTCAGAGAAAACGGATCCGCCCCCATTGATTTACATTGTGGGTCATGCCATATCCGTTTTGCTCCGCATCCCATAACAGAAAGAAAACCGCAGCATGCTTTGGTTTGCTTTCCAGTATGAGAACGCAACCAAACGGAACAGAATACATTTTGGAGCATCCGTTCTGCTCAGTTACGTTTTGTCCCCATTGACAATGAATGGGGACAAAATGAAAGCGTTTTTTTTCCAGTATTGAGACCCTATGACGAATCTCAATACCGGAAAATAGAAACGCAACTGTGAAAGCAGCCTAGCAGACTAATGAATGGTATCTGATTGTATCTGCTCCAGAAATATCCCATTGTAATCAATTAGAGATGAGCGAACTTCTTGAAATTAGTTTTGTGTATCCCATCCATGTTAATCACATGTGCTCAAATTGGACTGAAAATTGGTATGACACTCTGAGGTCTCCTAAGACTCAGATTTTTTAAAATATCTTTTCGTTATATCTTTTTACAGAATGTGAACAAGTCACAGATTGTGTTGGAAAGGTTATTTGTGCCACAATCTGCGAAGAAAAATGGCGTATATCTGTTTGGAAATGACCCCCATATCCTCTGGGTACTCTGTATACACATATAGTTCATAAGATTTTCGCAATTAAAGTAAAACTACTTGTGCACTGTAACACATTTGATAATGTACTATGTAACATAAATGACTGTTTAGGGCATTAGTAGTCAGCTTCCAGTGCAAGAAGGGTTAATGAAGTCTTTTTACATGGTCTCAGGAACACACTTTTAGGGCTCATGCACACGGCCGTATGTAGTTTGCGGAATGGAACTGCTGACTCCTAATAGAACAGTACTATCCTTGTCCGTAATGTGGACAATAATAGGAAAAGTTCTATTTTTTTGCGGAACGGAAATAAAGACATACGGAAACTGAATGCACACTAACTTCCGTTTTTTTTTGTGGACCCATTGAAATGAATGGTTACGCATAAGGTCCGCAAAAAAAACAGAACAGACACAGAAAGGAAATACGTTCATGTGCATGAGCCCTTAGAGTAGGGTACACCATGCCTCACAACAGGTAAGTGTATTTTGGGATTATGGAGCAAATTAAAGAATAACAGTGACAGAGGTTATAACTGTATAGTTGTCTTCAGTTCTACTGACACAAATAACATTTGTTGTACATGTGGTGGACTTTTATTAGTATGGCTCAGAGCGAATGCCATTTTTTACACATTATGCCAGAAGTATTTCAAAAACATGACATCACATATAGTACTTACTGCCAATAAAACCTGAGATCTGGGAAATCCTCCCAAAAGCAGACTATACCTCTGTCCATAGAGGAACATCCTTTGGTCTCATGCACACGGCCGTTGTTGGCCACTGCCCATATTGTGGCCCGCAAACAGCAGATCCGCAATATACGGGTACCAGCCATTTGTGCACTTGAATGGGTCCGCAGTCCGGAACATATGGAGTGGAAGGCCACGGAAGCACTATAGAGCACGTGGCATTTTTGTCCCTGCTTTGCAAAAATATAGAACATGCTCTATTTTTTTTGTGATGCGGATGGATCGTGGACCCATTCATGTTGAGTGCATTCAACAACTCTGGCCATATGGATGGTGTCTGTGCATTGGGGACTGCAATTCAGGGTCCCCAAAGCACAGCGCGGGGGTTGAACACGTTTGTGTGCATGAGCCCTTATGGCGAGACCAGAAAGCTGCCTTTATGTTGCACACTGTCTGGGGATTTTCTTTGTAGCAGGTATATTACAAACTTTCAGCCATACTAATGAGGGCAGATGAATTCATGTAATTGGAGTGTGTACAGAGATACCAACAGAAAGTCCCTGGTTTTCCACTGGAACTATTATGTGATACACACTTGTTATAAACGTCTACAAACCTGAATTACTATGAGGGTGCTGGCACGAGTGCAGATTTAAAAGCGGAAATTAATCTGCACCTGATCCACGGCATAAACCGCATGTGTTACTTGCAGTTTTTGGTGCTGATTTGATGCGGTTTTGCTGCAGATTCCATTGAAAAGGGTGAAATCTGCACCAAAAAAAAAAATAAAAAAAAAATCACACAAACAATTAACATGCTGTAGATTTCTAAATCCACACGGAGGAAAGCAACGTGTACATGAGATTTATCTAATTTGATACATTTTGCTGGTACTGCATTATGCTGCGGTTTTTCTGCAGTTAAATTCATGCAGAGAAAACGTACGGAATCCGTATCATGTACAGATACCCTAAGGCCTGTTTCACACGAGCATCACGGATTAGGTCCGGGTGCGTTCAGGTAAACTCGCACCATTTTGCAAGCAAGTTCAGTCAGTTTTGTTTGTGATTGCATTCAGTTGTTCAGTTTTTTTGCGCAGGTGCAAAGCATTTTTTTTTTTTTTTTACACGTGCGTGATAAAAAAAAACTGAGGGTTTACAAACAACATCTCTTAGAAACCACCAGTGAAAAACGCATTGCACGCGGACTTGCTTGCGGATGCAATGCGTTTTTTAACTTCTATGGGGCCAGGGCTGCGTGAAAAATGCAGAATATAGAACATGCTACGTTTTTCACACAATGCAGTACTGATGCGTGAAAAAAACCTAATTCGTGTGAAAGAGGCCTAAGGCCTCTTCACACGAGCGTGACGGATTGGCTCAGGGTGCATTCAGGAAAAAAAAAAAAAAAAAACCTCGCACCATTTTGCAAGCAAGTTCAGTCAGTTTTGTCTGCGATTGCGTTCAGTGTTTTCCCCACGGGTGCAATGCGTTTTGATGCATTTTTCACGCGTGTGATAAAAAAACTGAAGGTTTACAAACAACATCTCTTAGCAACCATCAGTGAAAAACCCATTGCATCCGCACTTTCTTCAGGATGCAATGCGTTTTTCACTGAAGCCCCATTCACTTCTATGGGACCAGGGCTGCGTGAAAAACGCAGAATATAGAACATGCTGCGTTTTCACGCAACACAGAACAGATGCGTGAAAATACCGCTCATGTGCGCACACCTATTGAAATGAATGGGTCAGGATTCAGTGCGGGTGCTATGTGTTCACGTCACGCATTGCACCCGCGTGGAAAACTCGCTCATGTGAAAGGGGCCTAATGCTGCCTGCACACGAGTGTCCGTGAACATACATAAGGTATGCATGATTTCCGTGCGCATTTATGTGCATTTCTGCAATATATCTGCACCAAAATCAGCAAAATCTAATTGCAGGTTTTGGTGTGGGTTAGATGCGGTTTTGTCATAGATCTCACCTTTCATTAGAAAACTGAACATGTTGCAGATTTGGAAATCCACACAGCAGGTCGATCCAAACAGAAATTTTGTGCATTTTGCCAGTACTATACTACGGTGCAGATTTTCCACATAGGGATTCATATTTTGCAACATGTCCAGGAGACCTAAGGGTACAGCCGCACGGTCAGGTTCCCGAATGCAGTTTTTGAAGCCAAAATCAGGAGTGGATCATAAAAGGAGAGAAAGTATAAAGAACGGATAAACATTTTTTTTTTTTAAATTTCACTCCTGATTTTGGCTTTCAAAACTGCATTCAGAAACCTGACCTTGTGAGCGTACCCTCAGGCTACCTGCACATGGGTGCTGATTTACAAACTGAATTTCCTGCACAGATTTTCATGCAGATTTCTCTGTGTTTCCGCACCAATATATGTTCCTATAAAATTTGCCCAATCTCACCCTTTACATTGCAGAGGGTGAAATCTGCACTAAAAATCTACAGAAACATTTGACATGATACCGATTTTAACCCCTTTAAAGCCAATTCTTGCTTTTGAGTTTTCGTTTTTTCCTCCTTACTTTCCTAGAGCCATAACTCTTTACATTTTCCATTCATAAAGCCATATGAGGGATTTTTTTTTTTCTTGCGGAACAAGTTGTATTTTTTAATGGATCCATTTAATTTACCATAGCTTGTATTAGAAAGTAGAAAAATTGAAAAAAAAAAATGTCATTTTTTGGGGGGTGGTGGTGGCTTGTAATTATGGCATTCACAGTGTGCTAAAAATGATATGAGCCTTATTTTGTGGGTCAGTATGATTATGGAGATACAAATTTATATTGTTTCTAGTATTTAGTTTCCAATATTTTTTATATTTTAATAGTTTGGACATTTTTGGATGCAGTGACGCATTTTTTAAAAAATAATTTCTTTTCAGAAATAAACTTGGGATAGGGGAGTGATTTAAATGTTTATTATTTTTGTGTTTTTTTTTATTTCTTTACATTTTTTTACTGTTATTTTTAGTACCCTTAAAGGGGTTGTCCGAGTTACGAAAAAAAAAAAATATATAGTACTATAAATCTGATGGGCAGCAATATATAACTAAGTTAAGCAAGTTTTAGGCAAAAAAAAAAAAAATCTATATTTCCTCATTTCCCTGGTTCTCTTCTGGCCTTTGTTTACCTGCAGTAATAACAATCTCTGCCCCTCCCCCGTGTTCTGCAAAGGGAGTGAATAAGTCTGCCCTGAGTGACATGTCTGCTTGCTAGGATACTCAGCAGCATGTTGTGTGTGTAGAACTACAAGTCCCAGCTGTACAATGACATTACTGATGCACACAGGAACTTCCCCCACCTTTCTTGTGCGGAGGGCAGATCCTGTGCGTCTTCATTGCCTGTAGCTACTGTTGTAAAGCCTTGAGCCCTGTGTGTTCTGGCTGAAGGGGTTAATGGTTTATCTGAAAGAATCCAGGGAGAGAGCAGGAGCTGGCAGAGCAGGGGAGCGTGGCCAGCACAGTGACATCTCATGTACAGACTCTTATCTGCTTATGCACGAATATGAGAAGAGCAGGCAGAAAAGCTGACATCACAGGTCATGTGACCCTGAGTGAAATCTGAGAAACCAGCAAGTTTAGAAGCACAAAATGCTGGAAAAGCTGATACATTTGATTAGTTAGAAACATACAAATGACAAAAAAAATAACACGTACAACCCCTTTAAGGAACTCGAACATGCAATCTTCTGACTGCTTGTCCTATAGACTGCTTTAGAATTATTGCAGTCTATGGGAATCTGACAAGCTGCCTGCCGAGCTGTGCCACAGCCAGGCAGAGGGAGCCCCTTGCCTCTGTCTGACCCCACAGATGCCATGGTTGTTATTGTCCATGGCATCTGAGGGGTTAAATGACCAGGATCAGAGTCATCACTGATAGCAGTTGCTGCTGGCAGGTGGTGGCTGTATTATGTCATCACACCGCCTGAGACCAGATATCATCACAACCGCCTGCACTGGAATGCGGTGACTAAGGCTTAAGTGCAGAAGAGGTCTGTGGCCTGCATCGCAGATGGCAGCATGGATCAGGACTAGTGATGAGCGAGCCAGAGCGGCAAGATTCGGGATTCGCACAAATCTTTCCCTCTTCGGCTCGGCATCCCGAGGCAGCGCGGATTCGTGAAGATTCGTGAGTCACTGCCAATTTGAAATGCCCGTTTTCTTCAGCATCAAAGGGAAGCCTGTGGGAACGCCTGCTGTGATGTAACAGCCCCTATACCTCCCCAGCAGTGATTGGCTGGCAGTGACATGTGACCTAAATTTACATAAGGTAGGGACCTGCAGCATCAGCCTCAGGCCTCATTCACACGTCCGCAAAAATCGTCCGCATCCGATCCGCAATTTGCGGACCAGGTGCGGACCCATTCACAGTCAATGGGGCCGCAAAAGATGCGGACGGCACACTGTGTGCCGTCCGCATCCGCACTTCCGTTCCGTGGGTCCGGAAAAAAATAGAACATGTCCTATTCTTGTCCGGATCCACGGACAGGAAAAGGCATTTCTATCATGTGCGTTCCGCAAATTGCGGCCTGCACACGGGACGGGACACGGACAACACCAAACGGACGTCTGAATGAGCCCTTAGGGAGCCTCAGAGGCATCCCTACATGCTGCCCCTGGTGTTTCCTATGCATTTCCAAGGTGTTTCCATCATTTTCTGAGGTTTTCACATGTTGGGGCAAACTTGACTGTGCAGAACCTTTGGCCCCTGCAAAAAGATTCGGGTCTCCCATAGACTTTAATGGGATTCGTGATTCGGCCTGAATCCACGAATCCCGTGGTGGGATTCGGGCCGAATACCGAATCCCCAAATCTTTTAGGATTCGCTCATCTCTAATCAGGACACGAGTATTTATTTTTTAAAAATATATATATGTTTGCATTACTGAGGGGCACTATGGGGGGGGGGGCATTATATATACTTCCACTATGGGAGGTCCATGGGGGGAAGGGGGTTTGGAGGTGTGTGAGCATTAGAGCATTATATATACTATCACTCCCGGAGTGCATTATACTACAGGATGACTACATAGGGGGCGGGTTGGAGTTATATCTACCACTACAGGAGGGGGGGGGTTCAAGAGCATTATATATATTACCACTACAGGGGCCATTATACTAAGGTGAAGGTGCATTATATACGCAACCACTATAGGGAGGCATTACACTACAAGGGGAGAGCAGTATATATGCTACCACTACAGATTGGGGTTGGGTTGAGAGTATTACATATATTATCACTTCAGCGATTCATTATACTATAGGGGGGCTATGTGGAGTGGCAGTGGGGCGGGGGCGGTTGGAGGTGAGAGCATTATATCTACTATCAATAATGATAGTAAAATTCTATATACTACTGTTACAGGGAGGGATGTGAGCATTATATATACTACTACTACAGGCAGGCATTATACATGCTACCACTACAGGGGGCATTATACCATGGGGAAAAAGCTTTATATATGTTACCACTACAGTGGGGCATTATACTACACAGGCGACTATGGGTGGTGAGAGCAGGCTCTGGATGTGGGACTGGATGCAAGCTCTGTAAATGCATCTGGACAGGAAGACTCCGGGACACATCTGGTCAGACCCCGAGCAGTAGACCCCAAGTCCATTCTGGGGATTATGTGAGTGCAGTGGAGACAGCAGGATAGGTACTAAACAGGTTAACACACAGGAAGATTTTCAGCAAAGCCCAGAGAACACAGGGGTGGACTGGGAACTTAAAGTGGCCCTGGAAAAAACCTAAATGTGGCCCCATGTTGTAGGCAGGTTTATAGTGACAGAAGGCAGGGTAACACAAGTAGGCAGGGCAGCAAAATACCGCCCACATACCACGGTGCTGCAGAAAACACTCCCGCGCCCGCTGCAGCGTTCAACTCTATCCCCTGAGGATGGCAATACAGTTGAATTCAGGAGGGCTCCTGTGGCTGCTGGCCAGGTACATAAATCAGGGTTGACAAACAAAATTTTTATTTTTTGGGGGGCAACTTATGCCAAAATCATGGACAGCCAACATTTTTTATGGACAAACTGGGAAGCCATGAATGATAAAGATCCTAAGTAACACAGGTCTATAGCTCAATATACCGTTAATACCTCATTACCAGCATTTACTGTGAGCTGTAAAATGATAATTACTACTAAAATAATCTAACACCAGCCTAAAAAAAAATAAAAATCATGGACACGTCTATTTTTTTTTTCACTGACACAGGAAAAAAGTTGTTTATTTTTAGGGACTGTCCAGAAATTTCTGGATGGCTGTCAACCCTGAGGCTCCTAGCGTTAATTAAAGCTGAGAACATGAAATCATTATATACCCAGCTGGCGGCCATGCGGAGGGCTCAGGTGGCCCCTGGGAAATTCCCCTGTAGGGTCTATGGCCAGTCGGCCCCTGATAGAACCCCTTTAAAATAAACCTAAAAAGCCACTTTAAGGTAAGGGCTCGTTCACATCACCGTTAGGGATTCCGTTCTAGCTTTCCGTTATAACGGAAAATAACGGAATCCATAGGACGGAAATCAAAACGGACACCTTTAAGAGGCATTCCGTTTTGATCCGTCATAAGAGAAGCCTATGGGAAAGCATAACGGATCCGTCTGGTTTCCGTTATGCTGGATGGAAACCAAAGTTCTGTGGACTTTGTTTTCCGTCCAGCAAAACGGAAAAAAAGCTAGAACAGAATCCCTAAAGGTGATGTGAACGAGCCCTTATAAATAGCACAAAATTTGCCAAAAAGCCACCCTGCAGTTTTTGCTATCATGGTCCAAGCCAATTGCCCTGCCTCAGTTCTCCCAGTATTTCTGTCATGATTTACTCCTGAACGTCAGGTAAAGTGCCATAGAAGGCCCCTATGTGTCTCCCTCAAAGTGTGGGGGCCCTGACAGGTAAGTGGGCAGCAGGAAGCAGTAGCACATGTGCACACAGGACACCCAGCCAGTGTGACAGGGAGAGGGTGTGTGAGCACAGGGCGGGGAGGGCACACCCCCCTCAGCCCTCCTGTGCACGGCTCAGGCATTCCCCTCACTGACTGCTCTGCTCTGATACTGCACGGAGCCTCTGCACTGAGCTGGGACCTGTGGAGCCATGGGCTAGAGGAGGAAGCCTACCTGCCTGACCATGGCTGTGCCAGTCCCCCAGTGTAGTGCAGAGCATGGAGGGCACCCCCACACCGCCCTGATCACCTGGATGTCATAGCTGTGTCCTGGGACCATTCACCTTCCGTAGTGTACCTCACATCGCTTCCTTGCCTTTTCTATTAGAGCTGATTGCATGTGATTTAACCCCTGTACCACCGACAGGCAGGAGGATGCTTCCTAGCTGCAGGTAAGTCCATGTCCCACCACCTACTTCTCATTGTCAAGGCGTGCAACAATGTAACAGTATGTCATGTATATGTAACGTCAGGCTAAATAATTGTGCAGCCGATACATGTTCCTAATGTATTCAGCGTCTTTACCCCAGAGCTATGCACCTGGGAAATAGCGTCTACACGGACTCAGGAGTTAACAGTGTGCCTGGGAGGGTAATGGGTATTATAGCAGTGTTCTGGTTTTACTATCTCTTAGATAGATAGATATTTGCACATAATATCTATCTATCTTATACATATCTATCTAATATCTATCATCTATTGATCAATAGATCTATCTTATATGTATCTATCTAAATATATTTATTGATCTAATATCTATCTACCTATCAGTCATGTCTGTCTATCTATCTATCTATCTATCTATCTATCTATCTATCTATCTATCTATCTATCTATCTACACAGGTGTATCGCCATCAACATCTTTTTAGTACTCTATAGGGATTATACTACTGTTATCGGGGCTTCATTGTAAGTGTTCATGCACATGAACATATTTTCTTTCCATGTCCGTTGTTGTTTTTTTGGGTTTTTTGCAGACTGTGTGCGGAACCATTCGTTTCAATGGGTCAGCAAAAAAAACGGAAGTTATTCCGTGTGCATTCCGTTTCTGTATGTGCGTTCTGCAAAAGAATAGAACACGTCCTATTATTGTCTGTCTATGATAGTACTGCTCTATTAGGGGCCGGCTGTTCCATTCCGCAAAATACGGAAACGGACGTCATCCCTATTTTTTGCGGATCCGTTTTTGTGGACCGCAAAATACATACGGTCATGTGCATGGGCCCTTACTCTGTTTATATAGTCCTCAAAATATGCCCTGACACAGAATACAGTGGAGGTTATGTCTCCAAGTAGTGGCCAAGAAACCTGCGCCTCATGCACACAGCCATAAGTGTTTTGCGGTTTGTAAATCGCGGATCTCCTAAACATGGGTCCTGGCCAAGTGCATGCCACCATTTATTTTTACTCCTGTCCTATGCTTGTCCGAAAAACGTTTTGTGGGACCGCGGAACAGACTTGAGATGAATAGATCCACATCTCATTAGCAAAAAACACAGATCGGATGCAGACCAAAACTAAGGCTGTGTGCATGAGCCCTCAGGCTGGAGCTACATGATGTATCACGTGGCATGGTGATCGCCATGTCACATTGCATCTAATGATTGTCAGTGGGGTTGCAATATGACAGGCTGTATCCACGACACTATTGGATTTCTGGTGACGTGTCTACATTTATTGAATATGTCTATGACTTTGTTCACCTTGATATATTTGTCGTTCTACAGTTGCATGAAAGTCTCCTAAAAGTTGCATTTTCATGTATTCCTATGGACAAAGTAGTGATAGAAATGGTCATATGTCGTGTCCTGTTAATGCAGTGGGTATCAATCGATGATACTTTGGTGCACATTGCTATTTCCATTGAGCTTGCACATGGATAAGCTATTCTACCACCCTCTGGAAGTCATTGGTAAAGAAAAGGTTAATAAGTGGCTGGATTCTCGTCAGTGATCAGGCATATGTTTTGTGGTCATACCCTTATTTGCCAAGATTGCACAAGGAACCCCAGGAAATGAATGAAGGGACAGCTGCACTTCTCTGTGGACTTCATGCCGTGTGCATTATTCGGGGATTTACAGAGATTACCTGGGTATAGGGTGTCATTTCTAGTAGGCAGCCCTGCCAAGATCTAGGAGCTATAAGTCACCATGACCATCACTTATTCTGACGCACATCAACAAGCGGGAGGAACCAGGCCAGTAGGTCACGATGGAGGCTGAGCACGCTCATATATCGTTATTCAGGAGCTGTCATATAAGTTGACAACTGTAAATTCTCGTAAAATGGAAAGACTAATACATTTACAGTGTTTGCAAGTCATGATGAGTCTAAATGGCCGGGGTGGGTTTAATTACGTTACCTTCTGCACCTATCTGACATGTTTTACATTAGACAAATGTTTTAATAATCCACGCTAATGTCCTGTAATGCCAATGTAAACTATTGTTTAAATACACCTGTATACTCATAGAGAATCATTCATGGCAGTCCCCGCTAAGTGATATATAAATATATATGACTGAAAAGTACTCGCCAAGAAGAGAACTAGACCAAGAAAGTAGTTGGGTTACTGCGTCAGGAGACATGCCTACCTGACCTACCACAGGCATATTTGTATACTAGGGCTATTATCTTGGGTAGCCAGTTGCTTTTAGACTGGGCAATGAAACTGGATGCCTTGTTTAAACATTCAGGACACCAACCACAAATCACTGGGCCACTGTCCCACCCTACTACCCTTCTAAGGGGTTGTCTCACTTCAGTAAGTGACATTTATCATGTAGAGAAAGTTAATACCAGCCTCTTACTAATGTATTGTGATTGTCCATGTTGCCTCCTTTGCTGGCTTGATTCATTTTCCCATCGCATTATACACTGCTTGTTTCCATTGTAACGACCACCCCGCAATCCAGAAACAGTGGTCGTGCTTGCACATTATAGGAAAAAGCATCGGCCTCTCTGGCGACCAGCACATAGGCTAGTGCTTTTTCCTATATTGTGCAAGCGTGGTCACCTCTGCTGGATTGCAGGGTGGACATAACCATGGAAATGAGTGATGGAAAAATGAATCAAGCCAGCAAAGGAGGCAATATAGACAATCACAATACATTAGTAAGTGCCTGGTATTAACGTTCTCTACATGGTAATAGCTATTTGCTGAAGTGAGACAACCCCTTTAAGTGTATACACAATGCCCAACAGCATACATGTGGTCTCATGACTTGTGTGTTTGGGATGAGCTTGGGAGCATGATATACTGTTTTTTTTTCTTGTGTGGCTAGTGTTCTGTGTGAAACTTTGCTGTTAATGGGGTTATCCGGGAATAGATACTGATGACTTATCTTCAGGATAGGTCATCAATATCAGATCGGTGGGTGTCCAACACTAATCAGCTGTTGGAAGAGGTCAGGCGCTCACTGAACGCCACAACCTCTTCCTAGGCCAGTGACGTCACCGTACGTCGGTCACATGGCCTGGTTGCAGTTCAGCCTCATAGAAGTGAATAGAGCTGAGTTGCAATACCAATCACAACCACTATATGATGTGCAGCGCTGTGCTTGGAAAGGCGCTGAGAGCCGGCTGTGCTCCCCAGAGCTATGGGGAGTGCTGCATCTCCCTGAAACAGTTGATCGTGGGGGTGCCAGGTATCGAACCCCGCCAATCTGATAACGATGACCTGTCCTGAGGATAAGTCATCATTACCATTTACCGGATAACCCCTTTAAGCATGTCCTTGCTAAGTTGCAGTGCTTGGAAAATCCACAGGGAGTGACTGAGCTTAGTTCATTAAAGGGAATGTGTGCTCTGAAAGTGAAACATTTTTTTTGAATTTTTGTGATTTGTTTTATCTTAATTTTCAATTTCCCTATCTATATTTTAAAAAGAAATCCCAAAAATGATGCAGTTTTCACACTGGCCACTAGGCCTAAAATATCTCAAGACTTTCCCTTCTGTTGAGAGCAGCCACATGAGCCGTAGACACAATGGTCAGGAGGGGACCTCATTGACTTCTATGGGAGAGTTTTCTAGGCATGCTCTGTGATCTGTGCAGAGATCAGGAAGGAGTAGATAAGCTGTGCTATTGTGAATGGTGGATCCTGTGTTATCTATACAAAGGTGATACCTGTCAGTGTAATTAAACAATAGGTATTTTTCTGATGACACATTTCCTTTAAACTGGCAGTAATCTGTGTTTGCACTTATATAAAAAGTTTTTTTTTTTGTTTGTTTTTTAAGAATGTTAAAAATTAACCTTTCCTTTTACTCATCATGATAATTAAATAAATACTGGGCAATGATTATTTGGTGGCAGATAAAAAGAAAACTGTATTCCAAAACCACATCAATATCCAAAATGTGATCTGGGCTCAAAACACATAAATAAATGTCCGACGGGTTTGAGTGTACCATCTCATCAACAGGGGCCTGCTGTGAATGAGGAGATGGGCACCCAAGGTAACGTCTTCTCCATTCACGGCTATGGGACGTCTGAAATAGCCATGCAAGTGCTTTTGGCTATTTTCGGAAGTCCTCTAGCAGTGAATGGAGAAAGCCATGCTACGTGCTTTCCATTCATCACGAGGTTCCAGAGGTGGGACCTAAAGCAGTCAGATAGTTATAGCATATCCTATCAATATGCCATAAATGGTACAGATGGGAATACCTCTTTAAGATGCACAATTATCTTTTTGTTATGTAGTAGAGATGATGAGATGATGTGTCACGGTGTGCTCCCTCAGAACATCGATCCCTAGGGATTGGTGCAGTCAAAAGGAGGTATAAGGAATCTGACCAGAAGTAGAATAAAAGTCTCTCTTAAGTGCAACAAAGGAGTTCTAGTACATCCAGCAGTAGTTGTATACAGTGCAATTTCTCTCCCCAGATGAGGTATGATGGCTGGCAACGTAGTTGATAATGGCACCTCTGGTATGCTATCTTGCTGATGTCTCTCTCCTGAACTGGCTAACAGCTGTATGCTGGTACTTGTGGCTGTAGGTGTCAACTTAGTGAAAATACCAGCTTTTAGGAGTTGGTCTGGTCTGGATGTGATCTAGGTGATGGGTTTTAGAGCCATAGTCCCTCATCTGCAGAAGGGTCTGGATAGCTATGGTTGCTGGTCACTTCTGACTGTAAACGCTGTAGTTTTGTAGATGTCTGTAGATTTTGGAACCTTTAGGCCCCTTTCACACGAGCGTGTCCGGATTTGGTCCGGATGCGTTCAGGAAAATCCGCACCAATCCGCACGCAATCGCAGTCAGTTTTGACTGCGATTGCGTACGTTCGTTCAGTTTTTTCCGCGCGGGTGCGAAGCGTTTCAATGCGTTTTTCACGCGCGTGAAAAAAAACTGAATGTTTACAAACAACATCTCTTAGCAACCATCAGTGAATCACGCATTGCATCCGCACTTGTGTGCGGATGCAATGCGTTATTCACGCAGCCCCATTCACTTCAATGGGGCCAGGGCTGCGTGAAAAACGCAGAATATAGAACATGCTGCGATTTTCACGCAACGGCAAACTGCTGCGTGAAAAACATCGCTCATGTGAAAAGCCCCATTGAAATGAATGGGTCAGGATTCAGTGCGGGTGCAATGCGTTCGCATCACGCATTGCACCCGCGCGGAAACATCGCCCGTGTGAAAGGGGCCTTAGTCTCTCTGGAGTACTGGTCTCACAGATGGACCAGCCCACCCCTACCAGGAGAGGAGGAATGGGGTGGGTAGTCCCATTCCTGATGACAACCATAATTCACATAATTAACCTGCAAACATTAAATAACTTTACAAACCAAACATTTGCAGATACCCCCTGGGACTGGGGTACTGCACATCCTTATACCGTATGTTAATACCAAATATGAGCTAAGATCTTGACTTTAAGGCCTCATGCACACAACCGTATGAAAAAACGGATCCCCAAAAACAGATTTGCAGAAAATACGGATGACATCCGTGTGCATTCCATATTTTGCGGAACGGCAACAGCTAGCCCCTAATAGAACAGTCCTATCCTTGTCCGTAATGCAGACAATAATAGGACATGTTCTATTTTTTTGCGGAAAGGAAATACGGAAACGGAATGCACACGGAGTATCTTCCGTTTTTTTTTATGGACCCACTGAAATGAATGGTTCTGTATACAGTCCGCAAAAAAAAACGGAACGGACGCGGAAAGAAGATACGTTCGTGTGCATGAGCCTAAGTTGGTATTAGTTGTGCAGCATTCAAACCGAAATGCACAGCTAAATAATAGTCTGTGTATGGATGTGGGCTAGTGGACTACGCAGGACTGTAATCAGCAGAGCAATGAAGGGTTAAAAGTTTCCACTGTTCCCACCCCAAGTGATCAACTGGGCAGTTAAAAAGACCTTTTTACCTGCATTACCTGCTTTCAACTCTGCTCAACCTCAAGTCATCATTGGATGTCAAGAGGAAGCTTTAAAAATGAGTTCTTACCATCGTCCTCATGATGATGGATCCATTCACATCTCGGGTCAATAGATGCATGTTATATCTTGTACCTCCAGGTGCTTATATTGTCTGCTAACCAACATGTGTCTTCTACAGAAGGAAATGAGCTATTTATGTTGTGCAAACATTCTCCTTTAAATTTGAGTAATTTTACTGACACAAAATACTGCTTTCAGTGGCCGGGTCTTAATTGGCCTTGTTGTAAGGTCTTAGCTCCTCGGGCTAATTTAGCCCTTTATTCCCTTCTATTGTGAGGGCACAATAGTTCAGAGGACTAATGGTGACTAATGTCAGTGAGATGTGTGAGGGGTTACTTCTGGGCAAATGATGCAGAACATGAAAAATACAAGTTAATTAGTAATTATTAGGAGGGTCACACTGCAGAGCTGTTCATTTGGTTTTCATGCCTTGCACTCTAATAAGGTTGTATCTTACAAGAATGTCTGCAGGTTACATGCATAGACTTTTCTGGGCATATAGACTTGGGACTAGATAAGATACCTGGCCACCCCTATGTGGCAGTGACACGTTGTAAAGATGATAAACCGTTTGGGCTTTTTTCAACTCCATCACAAATTAGATCAAAGAGGTGGTCTGAACTCCTTTGAAGATATTCTTTACAAGATTTCTTCAAGGAAACCCTAAATTTGCCAATAATTTAATGCAAATGGTATATCGGTTACATTGTACCTAAAAGATCCTTCAAAATAGCAACTTGCCATATAAGTTTTTTGTTGTCTGTAGGAAAAAGGTGGGAGCATGTCTTAGGAACTGGAAAGTCTTCATCAACGAAACTGTATTGGTTAATTATTTTCCACGGCTGGGGGGTAATGCAACATGAAGCCAGAAAAATATTGTTCTAACACTTGCATATTTTCCTAATTGGAAACATGTAACTTCTAACCCAAACATGCCGATATGCATCTTCTATTTAGCTGTAGCCTCGGGCAGTGTCAGGAAATAGTCTACTGGCATCACGTCTGTAATTCTAATATCCCTACGGTGTCTGTTTCATATGGTAAATGGATTGACCCTTTTACTTTCTGTGTGTTGATTTATGGGAGCATGTAGTAAAATTGTGGTACTGTTGACGTGTTGCCAGTCTCTAGAAGCAGTATAGTAGTATACTCCTCAGTACAGAACACAACTGTTAATTACTGTATAAAGTCATAATCCAGGTTTCGCCTGGTATTATTTTCTGACACTTCTGTAATGTTTTCTAGTGTAGATTTAATTTTCTGCTGCACAGCCCTCCCGAGGATGCGCCAAAATGATTGTGACTCACACCTCTTAATAATTCTGGTGCATTGCACACCAGTGACTTTTCTTATTACAACTAGCATCAGAAACAGTAGTCATAATAAATTTCCTCCTGTGGCAGCAGTTGCTTGAAAATCTCATGCCAGGCTTCATTCACATACGTGTTGGAGACTCTCTTAGGAACGTTTGATGTAGATTTTGTCAAAAGTGCTGGCTACTTTGGTAAAATGATTGGCACTATGGTAGAAACCCAACAAACCCTAATGGGTCCATCACATTGTTGGCTTGCACTTGTATTTCTCTTCCTATGTACAGAAGTATAGAATAACTGAGACAGATATGTAGCTTAACATGTAAATGTGACTGTTGCTCATCTTGGTGTCACATTCTGTAATTGTTGCGATCACCGCTGACCAGATACAAAATGGTTGCATATAGAGTTCAAAAAGTCAGAACATGCAAGGAGCAGCAGCTTTTCCTTGTTCAATCACACTTCTTGTTACTTTTATGCCCTGTTCATATCGCATTCCCAAAGTTGGGCCCTTAATTGTGTACCTTATTTTGTTTTATATTACTGATCTTTTGGTATTAATGGTATGTTAAGTCTACTTTATGGCATCAACACATATGGTTGGCCTCCAGTTTCCATGAGCAAAATGTGTTATTTGACTAGAAAGACCACAGTGGCACATTGTGGTGGTGGTGGTGGTACTCTGGTTGCATTGGGGGAGACTTCGAATACTACTCTCTTATTTAAATGTTTTCTCTTTGTTAAGGAAGGAATTCTGGTGACAGATATGTTCTAGGAAATTGCTTAGTCCTATAATATGCATTAGAAGGGACTCCAAGATGGAGCTCCACCCTTACATTGCATCACATTTGTCTATGGACGGTTGTGGTGTAGTAAAACACGTGCAAATTTCAGTTTACTACAACTTGTCTATTAGGATATATTATGTTATATATTTGTTGCATGGGGTTGTTTTGGAAGCAAACACAGATTTCTGCAAGACCCATTTTCATGAATGGGACAATTGAAACGTGTGCAACAGTTTTGCCACATGTGAATTTTCTCTAACTTTGACAGTAAGGTCAATTTTAACAGAATTCATTTTTATTTTAAAATATATGAAAAGGTATATCTCAAAGTATGGCTGTAGCAGAATTGTTCAGTAAAATGGTCTTATATTTGCTTGGTATACAGAATGAAGGTTTATGTGTCTAATGGAGTCTCCAAACACAAAAATAATAATGGATGAATGAAGCCAAAATCATGTCATTTATGCTTGGCATCACATCAACATATAACACAGAAGCAGGCCCAGACTAAGGGCTCATTCAGACGGCCGTATGTTGTCCGCAAAAATGCGGATCCGTTTTTTTGCGGATTACATACTGACCCATTCACTTCTATGGGCCCTTTTCTTCCATTCCATGGCTCCGCAAAACAAATGAAACATGTCCTTTACTGTGAAAATCAGGACATGGCCCCATTGAAGTCTATGGGTCCGCAAAAAAACGGATCCGTATTTTTGCGGACAACATACGGCCGTCTGAATGAGCCCTAAGACTAATAAAATAGCTGTGGTACTGGACACAAGTCGATCCTGCCCCCAGACATAACCATAGGTGTCCCCCTTTCTTTCTCAGTCCCTATGGTGACCCCTCCCTTTCCCAGTTCAAGATGACCTCATCATTCTTGGTTCCCTGAATGGCACCCCTTTCATTTCTGGTAACCAGCATAGTAGTCGTCTACATATTGGTCTTAAGTGTGGCTCCCCTCTCATTCTTAGTCCCCACCTTGGCACTACCACTCGTACCTGGTCCCCGCTCATTCATGGTCCCCAGCATCACTCCACCTCTTTTTCCTAGTCCTCAGAATAGCTTTCCTTTTATTTCTAGTCCACTGTGTGGATCCACTCTCATTCCCAGTTGCCAGCGTGCCCCCCCCCCATTCTTGGTCACCAGCCTGGCTATCTCTTCATTTGCCCACCTCACTGCCAACTATGACTTCTCTGTAGCACTCTACCAGCCCCTTGTTCAGCAATCATGTGGGCTGTTCAGCACAGTACTTTTAGGCCGTATTCTCCCCTTCTCTGACAGCCTCCTCTGATGTCTCTTGCATGTCTCTGGCTCCTGCTCACTCCAGTCTGGTGACTTACATATGTAAGTCCAATGTGCAGGCTCTTCAAAGGGGTTTCCATTGAAAAAAATAGCTCAAAAAGGTGGTCTTTGGTTGGATAGGGAGATGGTCTGCCTGTAGAGGGAAACGTCTATAGTGTATAATGGGTATGAAAAAATGGGTCTGGAAGGGTGGGGGTGGTCTCTTGGGGAAGTTTCTATGTAGTAGGCTACTTAATTAATTGTGAGACAATACATTCAAGAAACCAGATCTCTATGACAGAAATGAGAACACGTAAAGGTCACAACAGGATAGACGACAACAGATCCTGACTGTTTTTATCACCATTATTTCAGGGATTAGAAGCCACATGTTTGCTATCTGCCTGGTTATCACTTCACAGGAATGTAGACATTGCAGAATACTCGGCTTTTTGGTCTTGTTTGAATTATTTTGGCAGGGGAACACATACTCCTATAGGGGTGAGAAAGATGATTGATCTGTCTACAGAAATACACACCTTGTCACGTGTGACACGGTGCAAACACAAAGTCTCGCAAATCAGATTTAAAATAGTAACGTTGATGTTGACTCATTAGTTGTATAAGCATAGGGAACTTTCTATTATTATCCATTGTAAACGCAAGTCATGTAGTCACCTCTATGTAACCACACTGGGGCTACGTGCACATTAGCTGCCTCAGAGATATCATTGTAAAAATACAGGAAAGATGACATTGGAGGAAGTCTTTAGTGGCTTCTGCTTCATGTTGTTGGCAGTGTAATCATTAGGATGGTAAAATACTTCTATTTCATTTTTCAGTTTAAAGACTGTGGACACATTTGGGTGAATGCAGATTGTTCCTTCTCATCTCACCTCTGGTCCCTTGAGAGTTCATAAACACTCATTTAAAGGGCAAGACTCACTACACCAGACATCACCTTTCATTCACTCCTTTGCTAGGCTTATGCTCGCTTCCCTGTGGGTCAGTACCGAGGGCTACACCCCAGACTACTCAAGGCTATAAAAAATATATCTGGCAGCCAATAGCAGGCTGTGACTGAAACAAGCCCCCCTAGCATCGCGGGTGGATAACCCCTTTAAAAAAGGATCATCTTCAGTCTCTTCAAGCAAAGGCCATAAACCAGCAGGAGGTCATCAACTGACAAACACATTACAATTCGGCCTTTAACGCTTTAAAACACTGTGCATAAATATAGGGGATGTCTAAGTGTTTTATACCGATGGCCTATCCTCACAATAGGTTATCAGTATCTAATTGGTAGAGGTCCGACTCCCGGTACCCTTGCTGATCAGCTGTTTGAAGAGGTCACAGAAGAGGCGACAGTCCCAGCTTCCTCCTAGGCCAGTGATGTCAGAATCAGTAAAAACTGAAGGCTGCACAGATAAAATAGTTGACTTTTTTTTTTATCAGCCCTACCCAAAAAGTAGTATGTAATAATAAAGAAAACACCCACAAAGGTATCCAGAACTTTTAAGTATGTGACATAATACGTCATAGTTTCTCTAGATGTACTAATGTCCAGGTAGACCTCTTCTTCCTTATATGCCAGTCACATGTAATGGGATCATTGCACCCTGGGGCAGATTGGCCATAGACCTTGCAGGAAAATTTCCTGGTGGGCTGATTCCCAAGGGGACGCCTAAGCCCTGCTCATGGCCGGCCAGTGGAGGCTTTTGGGGTTGTATTTTGTGCTGCTACTGGCAATACTTTGTGATGAACTGTGGTATTTGGCTCTGTTGGATTTTATAATGTGCCACAATATAGTATTGTTGGCCCTTTGTTCTATCAATTTGGACCCAACTACAAAACGGGGCCACTTTTAGTATTTTTTTTTTCCAGGGCCTCTTTAAGTTCCCAGTGCGCCCCTGATTGCACCTGGCTCTACTATGGTGCTTGTCTGTTTTATGAGCACTGTGCCTAGCTCTGTTATGCTGCCACTGTGTCTGTTGAGATTCAAACCCATAAAGACTTATTCATTACTTCCTTTTATTTTATGTTTTCACAAATAGGACTTAGTATAAAAAAGGCAACTTTTCTGCAGGACCATTTTCAAGTTCATGTGTCCTTGTGCCTTGGATTCTGTCTTGGCATTTTACCCAGGGAATTGTAACAAGCAAACCTAAAGGAACGCTCTCTAGCTCTAATATACTGATGTTTACATTTCAGTATATAAATGCCGATTTGTGGGACCACATGAGTGCCACAAGATTGATTATTTGCTGGCCAAGGTGTTAATATCATATGTACATATATGTCTTTGTACACATCCCAGCTAAGTCTTTACTCGCAGACTAATGACAATTAAAGAGAGGTGTTGATGTTTCTCAGGAAATGAGGTGGGGGTAGTATGATTTCAGAGAGAGAATTGAAAAGTCACATCTGGTTCTGATAAGATTTCAAAGCTGAACTCTGGGACAGGTCAAGGAGGACATGTCACGTTAGCTTTCATCATAAAACATATCTGGTATCTTCTCATAAGTGATGACCTGGTGCATAGGATTATTGAGGTATCCTTGTGAGAGCCACGTTCTTATCCCAGTAATTGCAGAAGCGTAAAGTGTATTGGCTGGAAATCGATACAGGGATTAAGTAGTTAACATGTGTGATGGACATCAAGGCTTTATGGTAATGGGAACTGGGAAAATTCACTTGAGTGATATTATGGGAGAATTGAAGTAGGAGGTGGAAATGTCTGTCATACAATGTAACCTAAAACTTTTCAGTATCGTTCTCTGAGCGTTTTATGCTTTTTTTTTGTTGTGGAATTAAAGGTTTTGAATGGTTCCTGTCCAGAGGGCCTTCATGACACCATAGCATCAACTTGTCAGTCTTTTATGCAACCACAAAGTACACGTCTTTTCATGCACTTCCTTTAGCGCCTAATCTCTCTGATCAGGAACATTTCTTTCATGTGTAGTCAATCTAATAGGCTGTTATGGCGGTTCATTACAGGAATTGAGGTCAAGTGATATCTTTAAACATCTCTGGGCTGACAGGGTTAATAAGGGCTTCACTCTACCAGCATGTTTTGAGCTACATATGCTAAGATAACTGCCAATAATACATTTTCTGGTAAAAAAAAAAACATACAATTGATTTCCATAGTTTCTTTCATATAGCATGACCAGTTTAGAAGCAGGAAAGAATAGAGCATGGAAGTGACCAGGATTTTACATTTCCAGTTGCTTCCATGTTCACTCATCTGCAGGCTTCATCTGGTATAGAATACTATAAACCAGAAATATTAGTTCATACTTCCAATAAATGTTAAGCCAGTATAATAAAAAGATGCAATGCAATAAGCATAACAATACACAGAACAAACAAAATATATATCAGTAACCCATATGGTGCATCATCTAATAGACCCATCCAGTAGGTTAATCGAGGAGCAAGTGGGTGCAGGATATATATCAACCTATAGTTTATGTCAAGGTATTAAATAGGTGTGTGCGTTGTCTGCAAAATACCCATCTGGTTAAAGGGGTTGTAGCCCTAATTTCACCCAGGCAGCCCGCCTGACTAGGGCATCGGAGCATCTCATGCTCCGATGCCCTCCCTTGCCCTGCACTGGATTGTGCAGGGCAAGGGTTTTATGTTTACATTATACACACCTCCGCCCGGCAGTGTATTCGGTGACGTCACTGGCTATAATGGGCACTGGCTGTAATGGGCCGCTTTAGCGCTGCCCTAGCTGTTTTACTGGCTAGGGCCGTGCTAAAGCCCGCCCATCAGCGCCGGTGACGTCACCGGGCTCACTGCTGGGCGGAAGCCTCCTCCTGGCAGAGACCGGTTCGTCACCGGAACCGGGCTAAATGCCTTTGCCCTGCGCTAATTAGTCAGGCGGGCTGCCTGGGTAAAAGTAAGGGTAGGTCCGGGTTCAGCTCTGAACCCGGACAACCCCTTTAAATTAAGCCATTAACATACGTTTCTGGGTGCTGCCATACAGTTTTTTTTTCTGGACCTTCTTTTGACTTGTAAAAAAAATGTCATAAAATTCATGCATTTTTACAGGCTTTTTTTTTAGGGGGAATGGGGGGGTTTAAGCACACTATGTTTTACTTAAAGGGGTCGGCCACTTTCTGGCTACTTGTGACCAATATGTAGGTAAGATGACTATATTGCAATTTCTAATATAGCCTAGGTTGATATTTGGTGCCGTTTGCGATATTTCATCAGCCATGTCCCTTTAGGTAAATCCGTCAACGCAGAGGTCCTGTCCATAAGTTGGCAGCTCATAGAGGGTCATGTGACCAGGCAAATCCACTCCATGTGGGGTTTTCTTTATTCAAACACACTACATGTACGCTAAACTCCCACTATTTCAAGAGCAGATGGCAGATGAAGTGTATTTGAATGGCGAAGACATCACATGGAGGTGATTTGCTTGATCACATGACCCTCCATCAGCGGCCATTTTATGGACAGGAACTCTGTGTGGACAGCACAAAAGACTTGACATACCTTATGAAATATAGAAAGTGACACAGAATTTCAACAAAGACTATATTAGTAAGTACCACATAATCCTCTTACAAACGCATTGTCCGACCCCTTTAAGTTTTTTTTTTCTAATGTTTGTTTTTCTTATACAGAATTTTTATGGGAAAATGCCAGAAAAAAATCCGCACCAAACACCAAGGCACCAGAAAAATACATAGTATTTGAAGGGCATTTAATAATTTCCCATTGGCCAACATTTAACATCGTTACAAGTCCAAAAATTACAAAAAAAATCTTCCTACTTTTCTCTGATGCATTCACCTCCTATTTTTGGAAAAAATGATGTATTCATTTTATAATCAGTCGTCTGTCTTCATTTACTAACTGGGTCTTTTTTTCCTTGCAGGTTGGCACATCATTGTTTGGCTGCTCTGTGTGCGCTTTTGGTTCTTCTTATTATTCCAGCCTTCAGCCAGGTACAGTACTGCTGAATCCGCTCTATTAAGCTGGCATAGACTGATGCCCATTTTCACTACTAATCATTAAAACCGAGGTTATGGTATTAAAATCTTGCGTGTCTGTCTTCATTCCTTTTGTTTTCGACCAACCAAGCATTTAGAAGTAAAATAGCCATCAACACTGAGCAGGTTACATTGTATTCAGACGTCAAGTCGGGTTATATAATGTGATCCAGAACGGCAGAAGTCCGATACACTATACTTCTCAGGTCAAAAGTTTAAAAATATCAAGGATATTTATCAAGGGTGGCCCCATGAATGGCAAAAATACTGGAGGTGGAAGACGTTCTCATCACCTGTTAATAAAACTTACATTGCTAGATCCAGTGAAAAAATCCTTTTTCAGTAAATCTTCTCTATACTTCACTAAAACATGGCTGCATTCTTCCAAAAACAGCACCCCTGTCCACAGGTTGTATGTGGTATTGCAGCTGTGTCCCATTGACTCCAATGGAGAAAAGCTGCAATTCTAGACACAACCTAGGGACAAGGGTGGTGCTGTTTTTGGAAGAAAGCCGCCATATTTTTCTAATCGTGGACTACCCCTTTAAGTTGTCCCACTATAAGTACTTATCAACTTTCCACAGGATAGTTGACAAGTATCTGATCGGTGGAGGTCTGACCATTGGGACCCCCATGAGAACAGGATCCAGGAGTCACCATGGTCATGCATGCATACTGGTGCTCTATTCAGCTCCATGGCACTGCCAAAGAGAAGCAGCACACAGAATTACTTCTCAGGGTGGGACAACCTCCTTAAGGGTATGTCCACATCGAGTATTTTTTGTGCTGAAAAAAAACAGATGTAGAATGTGCATCAGTTTTTTTATGCGTTCTTTGCCTGATTTGTTTTTTAAAGCAGTTTTCACATGGATTTTCATTTCACTTAAATGGAAATTGTGGACGCAAATTTTATGCCAAATCCACTTAAAAAAAGTTACTTCTTTTTTCCTTGATGTGGTTTTTAAAACCACAAGAAGAAGAAAAAAGTACAGTGGGAATTTACATGCGGATTCCCCATTGAAATCAGTGGATCAGAAAGATTTACCCCCATTTTTTGATCGGACTCCACGCCGAAATACATGCCAAAGAAACTCCATGTGAACATAGCCTTTGAGTTTTGATTTATTAGGCTGTGTTCACATCTCTGTTAGAAATGATCCGGCACAAATGCCATCTGTCGTCTGGACAAAAACTGCTGCATGCAGTAATATTGGCGAAACCCAGCATTTATTCCAGAAAGTAGTCGGATCACCACCAGATCCCATTATAATTAATAGGGACCCGACAGTGATCTGTTGAATCTGGAAATTAAATGTTCACTGGGGATGTGAATGGATTCTAAGGCAAATAGGTCAGGAGAATGAAGCATTCAGGATTTTATGATGAACATTGTACACGATGAAGAAAAAAGCCGTGACCGTAAAATCCAGTGTGTATATGAAAACCTATAAAAAATGTTCATTTTAAACCATTGTATATAGGTTGAATGTTTAACCAGTTAATACATAGTTATATAGTTAATATGGTTGAAAAAAGACATGCATCAAGTACCTGCCATACATATATATGGCAGATGGGCCAGGCCGTTAAAATCTCTGCATTGTAAATCTACAGCATGAGTGATCTTTGACTCTGCCCGAGTCTCTGACAGCGAGAGACCCTGTAGAGAAGAAGGAATCAGTTTCAGTATATGGAATTGAGACAGAAAGTGCTACCAGTATCTCTATTTTTCCTGGTGGTTGTGCTGGGATTTAAGCTCTTGGAGGCTATCACTGTAGCTGAGTAGATTCCCCCTGTAACTGGGGATGTTGTGCAAAATACTTTTTCTGGAGTACCAATTTGAAATTGTTGTCTAATAAAGACACCTTTCTAATTAGATAGAAGCTGGCACCGCCGTATATTTCATGGACGTCCCGATTCTGCCGAAGCGCATATGCTCTTACAGATTTGTTTTCTGTTCTGGCTTATAGAGAGGTGTCTTAGATAGGATACATCCCTGTGACGTGCTATAATGAAGCATGCAGACAGAGCTTGCCTTTATGAGACAGTCCTTCTAAGGGCTTGTTCACTTCTGCATTGGAGGCTCCCTTGGCAGATTCTGTCAAAAAGACTGACCAAAAAAAAACCCTGCATGCAGGACTTTTTTGTCCAGTAAAAAAAGCAGCATCCAAAATGAAAACTGAATGGACTCCATTGTAGTCAATGGGGTCATTTCGGCTCTGTTTTTTCAGTTATGTGCTAAAGCCAGCACTTCTAGAGCAGTATAGCGGAAAGTGATAACACGGGTGTGAACCCAGCCTAATGGTGGATTTACACGGGACTGTTATCAGAAACAAATATTTGTACAGACACTCTTTACCCGTAATAGGTCCCTATGAACGAGCTAACGCCAATTATCAGAAAAAATCGTCCCAATAATTGCCTGCTCAGTCCATGCGTATTAAAGCGCCTTCAGTGCTGTCTCTAACAAGTCACTTCCAAGTATCTAATTCATTAGTGAGAAGTCCAGAAATATACTTACATCTGCTATTTCCCAGTGGTTTATAGAATCCACATTGTATTGTAATAGTGACCTGTCAGGTGACCTTGAAAAGCACAGTTTATTGCTGAATTGATGAAACCTCTAAAAGCTGCCTGAGGTGTGAGCTCTTAGACTTTACAGGTGAGTACAAAGTGTAGACTTAGTGAAATCCTGTCAAAGTCCACCATTTTCTGCTTTATCCAAGTGACTAAGAACCTGTGACCTGGGGGCGGGTGAAGCATTTTTACTTGTGAAAAAGAAACAAAAACAACTTGCTTTCAACACCCCTGTAAATAAGATTTCTGGAGGACTGGCATGTCTACTTTTTTTTTTCAAGCCACAGCTTGATAGGTAATCAGGGTGTAACCTCACATTTGGAAATGAAAATTGCCTTTATAGATACAAGAAAACTTTCATCTATGTGCATGTAATGCAAAAATAAGAGCTTTCATCTTCGTTGGATGTTAGACTTTATAATTGGGCACCTACAGGCACCATGATGTCTAGTGTTTGGGCCAGTGTTAATCGAGCAGCAGAAGGTGTTTGGGCCAGTGTTAATCGAGCAGCAGAAGGTGTTTGGTGAGACAATGTTTCAAAACTGAAGTTTAGATTATAAAAGATCACTTTTAACTGAAAAGGGATGAATAGAGTATATAAGAATCTGACAGAAGAAGAGAACTCACTGACTGAGAGCTGCTAATGATTTTTTTTATTTGAGCTAGAAACCTCTCTATCTATACATCTTCTCAGACTAGAAGTCAAACTTTGCTATTAAAGAGGACCCATCACCACTCCTGACATGTCTGTTTTAATAGCTTCATGCATTCCCCATGTAATATCAATTCTGGAGCATCTATTCTTATGTCTCTATGTTGTGCCATTCTTTGATTATTTCTACTAGAAGTTATGAATGAATTGCTAGCAGTCTTCAGTAAGGGTACAGAGGGGAGGTGACCAGTTGGGGGTGTACCTGCACAGACTCACTCTATCCAGTCAGTGCTGTCATTCTCAGACTGTACAGGTACACCCCCCCAACTGGTTACCTCCCCTCTGAACCCTTACTGCAGACTGCTAGCAATTCATTCATAACTTCTAGTAGAAATAATAAAGGAATGGCACAACATAGAGCCATAAGAATAGATGCTCCAGAATTATTATTACATGGGGAATGCATGAAGCTAGTAAAACAGGCATGTCAGGAGTGGTGACAGGTCCTCTTTAAATACTGGAAAAGTAGTAGTAATATAACGGAATAGTAAAATGTGGAGTCACAACCTGGATGACATTACAGCTGGAGATATGGGATCATGATGGAAAGTTGACTGTTTGGAGCCGTCACATTCTGTGTTTGCTTTTTAGACTTTCTGGTTGAGAGCTTTCTTTACAGATTTGAGATTCTGCCGCTCCTGTCACTGGAGTATTTGGCTGTTTTTATTACACTACTCATACAGATTATGGGAGTCTCACTGTGTTATGGCACGCTTCTATTATTTGTCTTTCATTCAGCAAATCCATGTTTTACAAGCTTTGGAAATAAAGGAAGCATGTTTTTTCACTTGTGATAAATCCGGGTCCTGTCTTTCTGGAGAACTGTGTTTTAAGATTATGTGTTATGGGTCAGACAGCCCAAGCTGAATTTCCCAACATAGTCAGTGTAAACATGATGTGACTGATAGCAGCAATGTTATATGCCCGCAGGGCTGAATACCCCTTAACACCATCGGAAATTTAAAGGAAGCTATGATAGGCAGGCACAGTGCCTTTTAGGGCTAGCATGGCTGAATGTAATGATGCTTTTTACTTATCAATCGATTGCTTCATTCTGGAGAAAAATAAAGTTTAATACTGCAAATGAGCAGTTATGTGCACTGAGAGCAGACCTAGGTCACTATGTGCACCCTTGCTCCTCCTACTTTCTCTGCAAAACCCTCCCTCACCTTCTTAATTGAAAGGGCCACATCATAATAACTATGGAGGAGACTGGCCCTGTCAATTAAAAAAGAGAGGGAGGGTTTGGCAGAGGAAGCAGGAGGAGCAAAGGTGCACAGAGAGGTTAGGATCCACCCACAGTGCACTTAACTACTCATTTGCATATGAATTAAATGTACTTTTTCTCCAGAAGGAAAGAAAATCACTAAGTGGACGGTAACATTCATCTGAGCTAGCCCTACAAGGTATTGTCCCTGTTTTCTGGTGACAGATTCCCTTTAAATACTTGTGATGGCCTCCAATATTCAATCAGATTTTTATTTTCTATATTTACTTTTATTTGCTGGACCAAATGTAGATTTGCTCAATATTTTCTTAGGTTCAGAGGACACCAATAGAGAGAGGATTTGTCAACTGGTTTGGCCCTGAGCATAGTCTACCTCTGAGGACCAGCAATGAGTGGAGTTCTTGGCAGAGTTGGTCTCCATGTTCTCGGACGTGCGGAGGGGGAGCTGCAGTGCGTACAAGACAATGTATTAAAAGGTATCCATCCATATTTACATAGACAGAGAATGCTGGGAATTATACAACAGATTGTCTCGGTTGAAATTCAGATTGTATGGTATTCAGTTTAGTTTTCTACATGCAGTTCTATCAAGAAACAGCTGATTAACAGAATAATTTTGTAAGGAGCCCCTCCAGGACCACAAATATACTGTGCTAATGACGAACAAAAGTCTAAATCAGAAAATGTAATACTTACAATCATACCACCACATTATTAACATTTAGGTTTGTACTTTGTAGAAATGATCTATAACATATCTTCATTTAAGAGGTTTTCCAAAATTTTCCGAGGTCATCAGTATCTGATCGGTGAGGGTCCGACACCCAGGTCCAACGCCAATTAGCTGTTCAAGAAGGCAGTGGCGCTCACAGTAGCTCTGCGACCTTCTCGCTGCTTTCCCTAGGCCAGTGATGACAAGGTGCCAGTGATGTCTAGGCGCAGCTCAGCCCCATTGAAGTAAATGGGACTGAGTTAGGATACCAAGCACAGACGCTATGTAATGTATGGCCTTATGCTTAGTAAGCATTCAGAAGGCTACAGCACTCGCAGGAGCACCAGTGCCTTCTCAAACAGCTGATTGGCAGGGTCCCCGGGCGTTGGAACCCCACTGATCAGATACTGATGACCTATCCATTGGATAGTTCATCAGTATTAAAAATCTTGGAAAACCCTTTTAACCTTTTTTGCTGTATTCTTTCTTTAAGTACTTTTGTGTGAGTAGTGCAGGGAAAAAAATCCCTGTCACCTGGTAGCCTTAAAGGGTTTCTGTCACCAGAAAATAGCCCATATAAGTGGCTGTAATTTCCCATCTGCCCATGACAGGTGACACCATATATGTAACTAAAAATCCCCCTACTGCAGCCATTATCTCAAAAAAGTGATTTTTATAATATGTAAATGATCGTTCACTAGGTGCAGGGGGCTTCTTCTCTCCGCTGCCGGCCCTGCCCGTAGCTGAAATCCTGCGCCATGCGCTTTACATTCGGCGCAGTGACTGCCGATGCCTGCCGAGTACCGGCAAACCGAATGTAAAGCGCACGGTGCAGACGCAGGATTTCAGCTACGGACAGGGCCGGCAGCGGAAAGAAGAAGCTGCCTGGCCCTGTCAATCTGAAGAAGGAAGGCGTGGTTAGAGGTGGGCTAAAGACGATACTAGGTGCAGGGTTACCGCCCCCTGCACCTAGCGAACGCTCATTTGCATATTATAAAAATCACTTTTTTGAGATAACGGCTGCAGTAGGAGAATTTTTAGTTACATATATGGTGTCACCTGTCATGGGCACATGGGAAATTACAGCCACTTATATGGGCTATTTTCTGGTGACAGAAACCCTTTAAAGAAGCTGCTGTTGATGGATCTGATCTGATTACTAGTATTCTATATCAATATTTTAATTACAGTATTTTGGAGTTCATATTTTAATGAGCTGCACTATCCTATTCATTCACACATGCAATAATATAAAGCTAAAATTAGATCTGTCGGCTCCAGCTTGTTGACAGTTTTTCTGCACAAGCTGGAGCTGACAGACTGAAAAATATGCACAAACTGTAAAATACGTCATAAAACATTAGAAAAATGCTATATTTGCTTACTCTATGTATTCAAAGCTTGAGCATTACCCTAAATGAATGCTTCTCAAACTGTTAAATGAATACATCTCAAGATTCTCAACCCAACAATCCCCCTTCCCCTGCTATACTGCCATCATTTTAATATTGTGCTGGGTTCAAGAAACACAAAAAATGGTAAACTCAAAAATTTCTGTAGTTTTGGTATGGACTTCAGTGACTAGGCATCTAGGTCCAGGCATCACCATGTTCTGCCTGGCAAGACCCTGTCGACAAGGGTTGAGAAGCCCCTCTTGTGGTTTATTTATATGTTCATATTCAGATTGTTTCAGTAAAATAAATTCTACTCGCTTCCTATCTTTTATTTAAATACGATGTGTCCATACATGTGGATTTAGCTTGATGTCCTATTTAAAAGTCATCCATCTTCTAAATCCAAAGTGTATGCTGTTTCTAATACTGAAAGTATTATTTAGTTCAGATATCTATGTTATGACTCTTGTTATTAATGTTCTCTCCTCCTACATTGCCTGCAGAAGAATTCTTGTGTCTGTCTATTAAATGAAATAATAATGTGTTTTCCGTTCTTATCTTTCTCCATTGCTGTTTCATAACAGAGATTCTGCAGGTCCAGACTGCCCCGGAGACACCAGACAGTATCAAGCGTGTAACATGAAGGTTTGTCCATGACAGATGACATTCCAGCTCCTTTCATTCAGTGTACAAATTATAGCAGGATATTGCTCTACATAATAATTCTCTTCCTAAACAGGACTGTCCATCCGGAGTGACAGATTTCAGACATTTCCAGTGCTCCGCTTACAATAATAAGGCTTTAATGGGAAATTATTACAGATGGGTGCCCTTCCAATCAGGTTAGTGTGTGTTTTTTTTTATTTTTGTAGGTATGTATTTTTCAATTAATGTGATAATATCAAAAAAGTATGTAATCATGATTTAAAGCAGTTTTCGGGGACTGGGAGATATTGATAAAATACCCTTAGGATCAGTATAAGATTGTCGGTAGTCTGACGCCCAGTACACCCACCGATCAGCTGTTTGGGCAGTTGCCAACAATGAAGACACTATCTACTGTGTAGTAGCTGTGCCGGGATACTGCAGCTCAGCCCCATTCATGTGAATAGGAGCTGAGTTGAAGTATGCCAGTGCCAGAACCTACACAGTGTATAGTTTCTGGGGCTGGCAGCTGAGAGCTAATGGGTGGGTGGGTGACGGTGCAGGATGTCATACCCCACCAATCTGATATCAATGATCAGAAAACCACTTTGCGTAGAAGTTGTTCTAGGACAGTGATGCCCAACCTGCGACCCTCCAGTTGTTGTAAAACTACAACTCCCACCATGCCCTGTTGTAGACTGATAGCTGTAGGCTGTCCGAGCATGCTGGGAATTGTAGTTTGGCAACAGCTGGGGGGCTGCAGGTTGGGCATCCCTGTTCTAGGATATACATTCATTTTTCTGGTACAGTAATGGCATGGCTTTCAGCTGCACAACTACCATTACATATGAGCACCCGAAGGGCATGTTCTGAAATGCAGGTGATAGAAGATGCAGTAAAACTACAGTATGAGGTGTCTCTTGCTTCTTTTGGTTGTGTGGTATAATGGAGGAAAAGCGCACCATGAAAAGCTGCATATAAATCCAGTTCTTTAAAAAAAAAACCATGGGGCAATCATGTGAAACCTTTACACTTTATTACTCCTGAGGCCAGAGAAAATATGCTGGGAAAAATAAGTATAGCTGTTGGTATCCTTTTGATGGTTCATTGATTAATTTAGTTTATGGATGCTGCCCCATACAGTGTTGTGATATTGAATTACCACTGCACACTCTTTTGCTACTTTCACACTTGTGTTTTTGCTGGATCCGGCAGGGTTCAGCAAAAACGCTTCCGTCAAGATAATACAACCATCTGCACCCGTTATGAACAGATCCGGTTGTATTATCTTTAACATGAACTCCACTGAAAGTCAAAGGGGGACGGATCCGTTTTCTATTGTGTCGGAGAAAATGGATCAGTCCCCATTGACTAGCATCGTGGGTCATGCTGGATCCATCTTGCTCCGCATCCCATGATGGAAAGAAAAACACATCTTGCTGCGGTTTGCTCTCTGTTATGGGAACACAACCAAACTGAACGGAATGCATTTTGGAGCACTCAGTTCTGTTAAGTTATGTTTTGTCTTTTATTGCAAGTTCTCCATGTAATCAAATTAGTATTGGCTCAAAAACACGTGACTTTCGTTTCTGACGTTTCGGTCCGAACTCGGACCTTGATCACAAAGTCAGTCTATGAGGGTCTGGTCATTGATTACATCATGACCGGCAGTGGAGTTAGCGATGGGGTTTGAAGCTAGCGGAAGCCATGCCGGCTAAAGGCAGACTGTGTGCTGGGGTATTGATATACAAGGCAGTGGACTGAGGGAGGGAGAAGGAGAGAGATTGAGAGAGGTGGAGGCAGTAACTGCAGCTCAGAAAGTAGAGGGCCAGGGTGGGAGGGGGTCTGCAGTATTATGTACTAGTGTTGTAATAGTGGATTACCATGGTCTACTCAACTTAAAGGGAACCTGTCCGCTCTGAAATACCCTCCAAACTAGAGTAAGTGGTGTATAGTGTAAGTGACGTCGAGTCCGGTTATGTAATTTTTATCTTCATACTCACTTGCATTCAGACTCTGTGCTCTGACAAACCAGGTAAACAAGTAAAATGCACTCAGTGGACTTCAGTGCTCACTCTCATAATGGAGAGGACTCAAAGAAGAGTCCTGTCAATGCATTTTACTGCTGGTTTGTAGGAGCACAGCGTCTGAATGGAAGTGAGTATGAAGATAAAACTTACATATTCGGATTCAGCATCACTTACACTATACAACACTTACTCTAGTTCAGAGGGTGTTTCAGAGATGACAGGTTCCCTTTAAGTCAACATGGATCCTGAATTAGTCGGGTCATCAAACAATCAATTTTTTTTATTTATTTTTTTCATGTATTTAACTTGATCTGTCTCCAAGTCAGAATAACTTTTCAGTGGTTTTCTCTTTCCTAATAAGGACAAGGAGACTGTGAGCTAAGTTGCTTGGCACAAGGGCAAAACTTTTATTACAACTTTGGCAGAGTTTTGGATGGAACGTCATGCCACACAGAATATAATGGCATCTGTATCAATGGCCAGTGCCTGGTAAGACTATGTGAAAAGTTTACTAAATCATTTTTAAAACATATTATTTGTGCTATAATAACATCTATATATCACATCTGCTGATAAAATAGCTTCATTCAGTTTGTAGTGATTAAGGAAATACATGGAAATGAACACTGACACAAATTTCTCAGTCTTTGTGGTGGGACCACAATCATTTTTCCTGTTCACATTCAAAAGTGACTCTTTGTATTGTGACATTTACACTGATCTTCTACTGAGGTTATTTTAAGAATGAAATTTTGTTATATTCTTGTCTTCCCAGAAAGTTGGTTGTGATTTCATACTTGGGTCTGATGAGAAGACAGATATCTGTGGGGTTTGTGGAGGACAAAATGTATCCTGCCAACACCATCATAATATCTACACTACAAAGTACCCGGCTTCTGGTAATTGTCATCCAGCACTTAGATCAATGAGAGGACAGGTCACACTGTCGACCCAGACATCAGGGACAGAACACAGATATGCCGCTCACAGGAGCTGATTTATCTTATTGTCTGTACACTGGATTCAAAAGGTCACAGTCAAAGGCTACATTCACATGACCGTATTGATTTTGCAGTCCGGAAATTGCAGATCTGCAAAATACGGATGCGGTCCGTGTACATCCCACAATGTTCATGGGCCCATTCTTGACCACAAAATGGACAAGAGTATGAAAAGTTCTATAATTTTTGGCATAGGGTCCATGTGTGATCCACAAAAAATAAGAAGCGGGCGCAGACCATGCACAGATCATGTGAATGTGGTCATCCACTCAGCCAGGTAGTTTCAAGGGTATAGTGCATGTTTGATTCTTAAGTATTGCTTAATTTACATTCCAGTCATTGAGAAGGGAAAAATCCAGCAACGGTGAAGTGTTATTTCAGGCGCTTTATTTGAAAATTCAGAACAGCCAAGGGCAGTGTACAGACTCCAAAAACAGTTTACGCGTTTCGGATCATGATTAAGGACTCTGTCCGAAACGCGTAAACTGTTTTTGGAGTCTGTACACTGCACTTGGCTGTTCTGAATTTTCAAATAAAGCGCCTGAAATAACACTTCAACGTTGCTGGATTGTTCCCTTCTCTTGGATCTCAGGCCTCTGCCCAGGCTGTCCGTGCAAGGTGCATATCTATGCTGCAGGTGAGCTGGACTGTTTTTGCTTAACCATTCCAGTCATTGTCAGAAACACACTCTGTCTGTAAAGCTGGGAATTAGATATTATGGTTTATAGTTGCGTCTAATACATTTTTCAGGTAAAGATGATGTAAATGGGTTGTCCAGCTTCAGAAGCGTACCAGACAACATAAGAGATTCTCCTTCAATAAATAAGTGATCACTACTTACCTGGCAGATCCTGCACTGCCACTCTGGTTCTCCCGACCAGAATCTGTTTACCCGGCTGCAGGGTTGACGTCATGTTTTCAACACGTGACTGCTGCAGCCAATCGCTGGCCTCCACAGTGCATGAAACAGCCCAGTGAGTGGCTGCAGCAGTCCTGTGTTGTCAGCCAAGTAAACCGATCCCGACCAGGAGAATTGGAGCAGTGGAGCAGGATCTGCCAGGTAAGTATTGCTTGGATTAACCTTCAATAAAGTTGCAAAATGTTGTCCAGTTTCCTCCTAAAACTGGACAACCCTTTTAAGGGAATTTGTTAATTGTGATGTTGTTACACAATGTATTACTGCACTATGGATTATGGCATGCATGTTCTAGACACTTCTAACTAAAACTAAATTTGTATTCCATTATGTAATTATATAATGGTCTTGGTTCATAGAAGACAAAACTAAGCTTTGTTACATGTTACACTTTCACAATAAGCCGAACATAAAATTCATATATTAATCCACTGACAATATTTGTTTCAGTGTGCTATTTGTTTTTTTAAAGTGGATAGCACACTGACTTGCACAAGTCACTGGGGCATTTCACACAACTTTTTTTTTTCATGGACTCATGTGCCCAATGTCAGAATCTCTGCACAGGTCTTAAAAAATGAGAATAGCCCTTTCTATTAAATATTCTTGTCTAGTTTTAAAAATGAGAATAACCCTTTCCATTGAATATTCTTGTCCAGTTTTAAAAATGAGAATAGCCCTTTCTATTGAATATTCCTATCCAGTTTTAAAAATGAGAATAGCCCTTGACATTGAATATTCTTGTCCAGTTTTAATAATGAGAATCGCCCTTGACATTGAATATTCTTGTCCAGTTTTAAAAATGAGAATAGCCATTTCTATTGAAGGAAGTGTGCAAAAAAATGTGATTCACCTCATAGTGGACCGAAAATCAGACACAGCTGTGTGTATAAGGTCATACATTGATATTCCTGCTATTGTTCTCTGTTCCTTCTCTCCTTCTGTAGCTCCCTGAAGCATTTATGCTTTACAGTGAGTAAGCAGAAGAACATCAGTGTGGGCACCAATGCACCTGCTGACATTGCAGGCATCACACACCAGAGGTTGTTAATTATAAGAGAAGTTCAGTAGGGCCTAATTTCCCAGTTAGGCAATGGCTATACGACAACAGTTGTCTCACAAAAGTCACGTGAAAACTTTTACAATGATACTCAATGGTGTCGCACTACATATGCTGTGACTGCGACCTGACGGTTGCAAAAAAAATCATCCAAGTTGGATTTTTGTGTCGACTGTCGTTTTGCAGTCACAGCATGTTGCAGTGCGACACCATTGACTATATCATTGCAAAAAATCTTGTGCGACACATGTCTTAATGTAGTTGTACTTTTTTTGTCGTGCGATACATGTCACCATGTAGCTGTAGCTTTAAAGGCCCATGTCTGTCCATGCACTGTGTATTATTGCTGCTCATCCCTATTAAAGTCAATGGAACTGAAATGCAATAATAAAAATAGCCCATGGACAATTGTGGTAATTTTCCTGAAAAATCCCTATTCCTAATGCTAAATGACCAAAAGGAGCATGTACGGTAGATGTCATGGGGGAAGGTCAAAGCTTGGGGCCCTTCTGTATGAGCCAGAGCAGACAGCAGAAAGTATCGGCAGCACCCCTTGCCTTTTATTATGTATTATGCCAATGATTTGAGTGGTCACCATGTAAAAACACATTTCCTGTTCAGCTGCAGCTTTTCCAGGGGAAATGTCTGGCTGGCGGTCATTATAAGATAATGCATTTAATCACTTATCGGATTATTTAACACCTTGATCTGCATAATACTACAATTCATTTCATTTACCATGTGTCACTTATTGCAAATTCTTTTTCAGCAATAAATTTCATTGTGAAACGCATGAGATCCAAAATAAACATACAGGTATACCTGTAAAGAAAGTTGGCTGGCCATGGTAGACTGGAAACAGCTGAGAACAATCCGGTTCCTCCCCGCTGTTAGTAAATGGAATTCTTCACATTCATGTTCCAATATACACAGTCACTGTGTATGCATCAGCGTAGTGTTTTATTAACCCCTGGACCTTGGTGGTGCCTGTCCATAAAAGTCCTCCCAGTATCTCCAGGCCTGAGGGGAGAGGATAGCATTTTAGGTCATTAATATGGTGCTCACTTTTTGGCAGGACTCACCTTTCCTCATTATTGTCATTTTTAGGGCTCTTTGGATACAATGAAGTGACCATGATCCCTGCAGGTGCCACTTACATTAAGGTGACTGACAAGAGCAATAATTATCTGGGTAAGTACAGGCTGCAAGATAAATCTCCAGGTATGTGGATGTCCAGAGACTAAGGGTAAATGCACACATTCAGGATTTATGTGCGGACAATCCATACTGAAATCTGCAGGTGTTCACAGGGAAATCCGTGCGGTCAATCACTTGGTGCAGATTTGCATGCGGATTTGGTGCAGATTTTCTGCATGCTGATTTTACTGTCCCCATTGAAGTAAATGGAGAAAATTCAGACAGGAGAAATTAAAATAAATTGACATGCTGTGAATTTTAAAATCCGCGCAGAAAAAATCTGCACAGTGTGTATGAGAATTTCAAATTCTCATAGAACACAATGTACATGACCTACGGTGCAGATTCTCCGCACGCAAATCCACGCAGAAAACCTGCATGCAATCCTGATCATGTGCATTTAGCCTAAGGCAGGTACCTCTACTGCTCAACTTTATTACTACTTTTTTGTCACGTGTAATGAAGTGTGCTTACACACGTCTACTATTTTACAATGTGGAACATGAACTGTGTAATGTGTAAAAGCAACGTATTCACTGCTTGGAACGGTTTTACTTTTACAGTATTTGTTTGTGTAAACACTTATTAAATCATAAAGCACATTCATTCTCTTAATAAAGCACAACACAGACGTCCCAGACCAGTTCTGTTGGTCGCTGTTACAGTACTTGTCTGCTAACGTTTTGTTTTCTCCATCAAGTCCTGTTATAGGGATTTTCTGGGATTTTAATATTGATGACCTATCCTCAGGATAGGTCATCAATATCAGATTGGCGGGGTCCAACAAACAGCCCCTCATTGATCAGCTGGTTGAAGAGAAGGCCGAACGCTGTGCCAGTACTACCTTCCTTTCATTGTTTACCTGCTCGCCGTTGACACCGCAGCAGTGAGAGGTGTAATTACAAGTAAGTCATCCTATTCACTTCTATGGGACGGCTCTGTAGTATACACTTGAATAGGAAGGAGCCGCCCCATAGAAGTGAAAGGGATGACTTACTTTTAGTTACACCTGCTCTCCGCTGCAGTATAGACGGCGAGCAGGTAAACAATGAAGAGAAGGCTGCGTTCCATGCTGTTCAAGTAGCTAATCAGCAGGAGTGCTGGGTGTCGGACCCCTGCCGATCTGATATTGATGACCTATCCCGAGGATAGGTCATCAATATTAAAATCCTGGAAACCCCTTTAAAGGGGTTGTCCAGGTTCAGAGCTGAACCCAGACATAAGCTCCCCTTCACACATTTAGCCTGTATCAATGGAGCATCAGAGCATTTCTAGCTTCAATGCTCCCCTTTGTCCTTGCAAGGACTGTTTGTTTATTGCCAGCTGTGATGTACCCAGCTTTTTTTTAGTATGCTAGGCGGAGGCTTCCACCTAGCAGTGATCACGGTGACATCACCAGCACTAATGGGCAGTCTTTAGTGTTGCCCAAGCCTGTAAAACATCATAGGGCAGCGCTAAAGACCACCAGTTTTGCCAATGATGTCACCAGTTTTGCCAATGATGTCACCAAGCTCACTGCTAGGTGGAAGCCTCCACCTAGCATGCTCATGAGAAGCCCAGTACGTCACAGGTAGTGATTAAATGGCAGAATAAATCTTCATATTCACAATACCCCTGATTATAAAAGCTTCACAAAAGAAGAGGGGAGCTTGATCAAAACTAGTGTAAAGGAAAACTGGCTTAGGCTACTTTCACACTAGCGTTTAAGTTTTCCAGTATTGGGTTCCATCATAGGGGCGCAATACAGGAAAAATAGGCCCCATTCATTGTCTGTGGGGACAAAACTGAGCTCCAAAATGCATTCCGTTCCATTTAGTTGCGTTCCCAGACCGGAGAGCAAACCGCAACATGTTGTAGTTTGCTTTCCATCCGGGGATGCGGAGCAAGACGGATCTGTCATGACCCCCAATGAAAGTCAATGAGAATGGATCCATTTAACTCTGACACAATCTGCCACAACAGAAAATGGATCCGTCCCCTAGTGACTTTCAATGGAGCTAATGACTGATCCGTTCATAACGGATGCAGATGGTTGTATTATCCTAGTCCCCGTGAAGAAGCCTGTGTGGCGAAACGTCGCTGGGACGAGGCCGTCACCGTGCTGGGTTACCAGTCTATTGCATCGCTTTTTTCTTGAGGTCTGGGTCATTTATTTTTTTGTCCTTAGATGATTGTGCTTGTGATATATTTTTCTTAGAGTATCTCTTACCCTCTTTTCTATACACTCTGTGTACCTCTCGCCTTTGATGGCAGGTCTGTTGTAACCCTGCATTTGACCTCATTATCTAATATTGTTACTATACTGTGTACCCCGGTCGGTGACGCCCTCGTATAGTTCTCGTGTACTCCATGCCTTCTACCTTATATACAATTTGTCATGTGTTTTAATCAATAAAGTATTGTTTTCTATATTTTTGTGTGTGGTTTATAAATTCTATTAGTGATCTTCAGTGCCCATCCACACTACAGACAGCGTTTGCTGAGCTGTATTTATAGGTGCTTATGGTTGTATTATCAGTAACGGAAGCGTTTTGTACTGAACCCTGCAGGATCCAGCAAAAACGCTAGTGTGAAAGTAGCTGTCCATAGCAACTAATCACATTCTACCTTTCATTTTTCACAGCTCCTTTGGAAAATGAAAGATGGAATCTGATTGGCTGCTGTGGGAAATTAACCCATTTTTCCTTTACACCAATTTTAATAGATCTTCCCCATAATTCAACATCTACAAAATAATAATGTCCATACTTACCTAGTAAAGAATATTAGCTCCGGTATTCTATTTTGGACAACCACCATTTTAGATTGCATGACCCCCTGAAACCAGCTGATGCTCTCTGTAAAAAGTAGCTCCCATTTGAAAGCAGTTGGCATCCATTGTTTTTACAGGTGTCACCTGCCCTGATGCCCACAGAGCCACACTAGATTCTAGCTAATAAATATGAGTCTGGGTCAGAGGCCATCACCTTTTCTGATTCAATTTGCCCTAATAGGCAAAAGCAGTCCTATGAGCAGAGCTGCTTCTTTATGTTACAAATAGAATGTAACAGGATACAAATAATCAGGATCATTTAATAACAGTTTTACCACTCTATTTGGTGTAAAAGTATCGCCCAACCCCTTTTTTTGCGACTTTTTAAATGGTCGTGTGACAAAATGCAATATTTGTGCACTGCGTTCTGGACAAAGGAGTGTAGAGAAAGTGGCAGGGGCCCGGCAAACTCATTTTGTGCCAGGAAAAAGGTGTAAAGGTTGCCAAAATCTTTTCAGCATGGACTAATAAAGATGTGCCTAATTTGTGATGAGGGGAACGCCCCGTCAAAAGGTAGGCCCATCTTCTGGCACCAAAGGCGGTGTAAAATAACGGTCTTAATAAATGACCCCCAATCAATTTCCTACCTGGTATCAGTACAGCAAAGTATATAAGGAATAGTTCTGCAGCTTTCTTGGTGTAACGTTTTATATTCATCCCTCACCATTTACAAGATCTCTCCTTGCTGTCTGGAAACCCATCCTCTCTTCTAATTGACAATTGACAAGTGTAAGGCTTATTTCTTGCTTTCTTTCTATTCGTTATTGCGCCTATATGAGCATATTCCACGGGCTGTACAAAGATTGTGATCATTCACATCTCTGTTGTAAGAAGCTCTGCACCTGTGTTGGTAGGCCATGATCGGAGTGGGCTTTTACCACTGTAACATAAGCAAGATCATTCCCATTCACAGACTGCACCCAGAGGTCTTGAAAAGTTTTAAAAGCGTTCATCATATTATGTTTAAGGTTCATTTCTATGAAATTGGAAGATTTATTTAGTATTCAAACTCATTAGCGATGTGTTTACAATAGATAATGAGACACAGAAAAGTCACTGGGGCAGAATTGCCAACATGAATTTTTCTTTTTTCTGGCTAACTTATCCCAAAATTACAGACAGCCAACATTATTTATGGACAAATTGGAAAACCATAATGAATGATAAAGATTATAAGTCATACACGTCTATAGCTCAGTATACTGATAAGAACTCATTAGCAGCATTTGCTGTATATTTAGCCCTAATTTATGATGAGACATGTGTTTTGTCATGAATTTGGCTAAGGCAGCCCTGTGTATGGCGGAAAAAACTACGCCAGCCCCAGGGTGGTGTAGTTTTTCACCAATATGTACGCCTGTTTCTAGGTGTACACTTTGGTAAACTTGCCAGCTCCCCCGCCCCCCCCCCCCCCACGCTCCAACCCCACCCCGCCTAACTGTTGAAAACTTTTCAACAACAGCCAGGTGACTTAATATTGTCGCATGAACACTTAAAAAGCTGAATAAAAATATTCGTAAATGACCCCCACTAAATCTAATAGAATTGCTTGGTAAATGTTCTCTTTACTATTTGTTTCACCGCTGAGTTGGGAAACAAAGTATTGTTGTAATGGGGCGTACGACTTTAATATTTCCCCTGGGGTATTTTAACTACTTCATTCACCCACTGACAGCACCATAATTAAATTTTAGCGTGACGATGGGTGTAATGGTATGTCAGTGGAAGAGGAGAGCTTGACACTACTGTAAATCCTAAAGAATGATATTGTCACAACATGCCTCCTTAAGCGCTCCACGACTGCCTCTTTCATCTAAGCATCTAAGGGGCCTCATTATTTTATCCCAATCTAGAATCGTAGAGTCAAACACATACTTTTTTAATCTAAGATATATGTCATGGAAAAAGCATTACATACTTTCCCAAAATAATCAAGGGAGGCCTGTGCTTAATCTGAGCTGAAATATCTCATTAAGAAGCATTGCAGAGCCCTCTGGCTTTTACGTAAACATATTCTTATCTCTTCATTGGACCTGCTAGACAGACAGGTAACATCTTGCCCAAGAATCAGCCTAAGAGCTGCAGAGCTGATTTATTCAGCCTCATACGATCTTCTCATGCTCTTTCTTGGGAATAAGATCTGTTTATGCCTTCATATGTGTTGAATGCTATGTATGGAAAGGAGTGCCCCAGTTATGTATGAGACAAATTGTCAGTCATCACATGTCCATCTCAGTCATTGCCATATCACTGGCACCAAGTTGCACTGGAATTTTTCCATCCACCAATTCTTTCCAAGTGGGGATTTTGAAAGATAAGTGCAGAATATATGATTTCCTTCCTTACCTGTTAGTAAGTGAGTCATGTAGATTTTTTATAGAGTGAATGTTATAATATCATAGCCGGAATGAGATTATAAAGGAGCCCTGGGACATAATCCTCACCAGCACACATATGATATCTCATAAAAAATAGTGATGCGCAATGAATGCTGCAGAGAATTTTACATTGCCACAGCCCTATGTAAAGCATCAATACAAAGATGGAAATACAAGTCTAATCACATGGTCAGGAACATATGGTCCCTCCCCAGCAGCACCACATACTATGATAAAGTACCTCTCCTGCAGCATCAGATACCACATGCCTCCTCAACACAGCCAGATAAATACTGCAGTGCTGTACAAAATACCTCCCCAATAGTACAAACTAAATATCACCATGTAGCATAAAAGATCATCCCAGCAGCACCAAATACATACCACTATGCAGCACAAAATACTGTACCATCGCAACATGGCCAAATAAATGACACGGTTCAGCACAAAATACCTGTCAGCAGCATAGTACCCTGACCATCCCACCTCCACCTGACAATAACTACCCCTACCCCACTGGCAGTCCACATTTAAGTTTCTTACCTCTCTCACAGACTGGTAGTAGCAGTAACACTGAAGGTGGGGGAGAGTGTGTTTCCTGCAGTTTCAGGGGATGAAGTCATCACAGCCATGTCCTTCAGCCCCTCTAACCTAAGAACTTCTCTGATACTGCAGAGCTTGCATTATCAGTGCAGTTCCTGTGTAATCATATCAGTGGACCAGGAATCTGCCCTCTAGGTCTGGCCCTATATAGTAGTCATTCTGAGCTCTTATTATTGTTTATTAAGATGGAACTATACACATGACCACACCTAATATGTCCAATATGCCCAAGATTAGCATAATCCATTTCTGGGTAGTTGCACCATATAGGCTCAGCCTTAACACAGATACATCCTATTTGTGGTGGAGAGGTATAACCTTCAGATTATAAACTTTAAGGTTATATACTTCATCTGAACAAGTATGTCGCCAAATCTCATAGAATCTGAGTTCATGGAGATGCATTGGTTAAAGGGGTTTTCCAGGATTTTCATACTTAGACCCTATCCTCGGCACCTAGACAATCAGCTTTTTGAAGATGCTGTGATGCTCACAACTCTGGTGAGTGTCACAGCCTTCTCGCAGCTGTCTATTGGATAGGAGCTGTGCTTGGTATTGTGGCTGTGCCTCACTCACTTGAATTAGACTGAGACATCACATGGTCTATGAAGAGACCTAAGCCCTCATGGAGTACTTTGGCCTCATCATACAGCTGATCGGCGGGGGTGTCGGGAATTATTTATCCTATTTTTTTATTTTACCAAATTAGAGTAGAAAAAAATCTAATTTATCATTTTCTATGCCTGTTTTAGGCGTAGAAAATGGTCTAAATGTAAGACAGCAAGGAAACGGTGGCGGATCTGCCAAAGTTATGTAGAGGCAGGACCCTCTTCATAACTTCGGCGGATCCACTGCTAGCTATAGGGATTAAACGCATCTAAAACGCCAGTCTTAAAAAAAAAAAAACCCATAGTCTGCACAGAATGATATTAACAATATATTGTATAAAGCCTTATTCACACGGCAGTGTTTTGGTCAGTGACTTCCATCAGTGATTGTGAGCCAAAACCAGGAATTGAGCCTCCACATAGATAAGGTATAAGGGAAAGATCTGCACCTGGTTTTGACGATCACTGATGGAAATCACTGACTAAACACTGACTGTGTGAATAAGGGCCCTTGCACACGACGGTATGTCCTCCGAGACATACTGTCCGTGAGCAGGCCATATGTCCCGGAGCGGCATTGATCATGCGCACAGAAGCACACCGCATCATAGATTACAATGATGCTGAGGACGTCGGACCACCCGTGGGATTATTGTCCCGCACTCATAAGATCATATGTCTCGGAAGGCATACAGTCGTGTGCAAGGGCCCTAAGGCATAAGTTATATACAAGAAAACCTTGCTTTTAGAAGTCATTAGTAGAGCTCAGTTAATGCACTACGGAAACAGGCTTTTGAGCTTCAGATCTTTAATTCTCTACAATTCAGCTTATTATTGCTGGATCATTGTGATTGCAAAAATTGCAGTTCATGCTTACCCCTCTGTAAAATGGATGCAAAATGACTTGTCCAGAAAACCCCTTTATGGATCGCTTGCAAGCAGCACCTTTTGTTCAGTCATACATTACATGATATGCCATTTATTTTGGGTAGCCTAGCAATAATGACTGATCACTAGGAATTTCTAAAGTTTGTCCACCACAAGTCCTGTGGTGGTCAACTGCTGGCTTCAGTTTGACAATGTGCCAAGGTCCTTTAATACAGACTGTTGTCTCAGGCAATTATCATGAATGAACCAAACATTCCCAATAATTGCCTGCTCATCAGCAGAAATGAAGCTGCATTTACGTAAAGCAGTCATCTCCGCTGTATGGGATGAGTGATTGTTACTGCAATCTTACGTCTCCATAGAGAATCATTGTTTTTGGGCAGTAGATCCCTCTTTATACAGCACAATCTGCTGGCCAGAAAGAATGATCTTTGGTGCTGGTTGAAAGGCACGATCACCTGATGAATGATCGTTTCTACAAACAATCATTCCAAATAACTGGCCCAATGATTGGTCCATGCAAAAGAGCCATTATTGTGATCATGTAGCCTGATTGGACTAATCACAGCTTGGTAATTACTGTTTGTCTTTATACAAATTTAGCTGATTTGTCTTTGGCTTTTTATTAGGAAATATCTTTAAAGGCCATGTACACCTTTGTGGACAATTTTTTTTTACTATTGCATTGTATATTTTTAGCTAAATATATATATTTTTTCAATTGGTCTTTATTAGAGATGAGTGAACGTGCTCGAAACGAGCACTGTACCGCTCGGCTCCCCTGCGCTCGCATGGGCGCAGGCAGCCGCTTAAGTCCTCCTCAGGAGGACGGAAGAGGCTGCCTGCGCCCATGCGAGCACAGGGGAGCCGAGCGGTACAGTGCTCGTTTCAAGCATGTTCGCTCATCTCTAGTCTTTATTAAAGATATGGAATCTTTTTTTGTGTACATAGCTGGATTTTTTGTCTTTTCTGTCATTTGGGGAGCAGATGGACTCCTTATCTCTGCTCTCACATTATAAACACTCATCAAAGCCATGGCTTTATCTTACTGATAAGAATGTGACTTAAATAAGTGTTTATGGCCTCTGAAAAGTTTAGAGAAGAGGGTTAGTAGATGACCGGCACAAAGTGAAAGTGAAAGTACCAGTCAAACAGTAAGAAAAACAGTTAACCCTTTGTGACACAAAGTCTCAATATTTTTAATAATGGCCAATTGAAAATATGATTTTTAGACAAAAATGAGTAAAATGCTGTCAGAAACAAAAATTGCCTCCAATGATGTACATAGCCTTAAAGCTTTATGAGGAAGCTTGCCAAATACATGAAGCAGCATGCAAGAGAAGAAAAACATTACAAAACTGCAGTAGAAAGTTTCAGTCTAATTTTTGTGTGTGATCCTACAATTTCAAATATTTATTGTCCGTGATTTGTAAGAACACCTTTTGGGATTTGCAATTTTCTCTATTCCAAAAAAAAGAACGGAAAGCCCAAACTTGCCACCTTATGTCTAGGGGAAGGAAGCAGAGCAGTTTACTAGTTTTTCTTTTTGAAGTACAACTGGCTCAGCCTGTAAATGCCACATAAAAACATAAAAAGTGTTCCTATTATTCTTTGTTAATAAACAAGTGATTAAATCTCCTCAGAGCAAAGGTTTCTATGTGGCAGTTCCTTGGCAGCGGAAAGATAAAAATAAATCAATTTCACATGGTTGTTGGTTAGTATTCTCCAGAGAGCGGGGTACATCAGGAATCTTCATCATCCACTATTAGGAAACAAAAGTAACAGATTCTGTATTCAGACCATAAAATCTGCTTTTTATTTGTCTGGTTTAATGATGTCTTAATGTATTACTTAATCATTGGTAATAAAATATGATACCGGGTTTATATTTTAGTATTAGCACCTATAAATTACAGTGACTAGTAAAATGAGGTAACGCTGCTCTGCCCAGCACTTTGTGGAGCCAGACATCATCTTATGTCAGGTTATTAAGTGAGAGTAGGAATGTGCATTTTGCAATGTATCTCTGTTAAGTTGTAGTCTCATGTTACAAAAGTTTCCATTTTTTTACAGCCTTAAGAAATCAAAATTACCATTATGTCATCAATGGGAACTGGGCTATTAATTACCCTGGAATCTTCAATGTGGCGGGAACCAAGGTCCAATACAAGCGCTCTGCTGACAATCAGGAAACTTTTGAGGCCACAGGACCAACTGATGAGGATTTGCATGTCATGGTTAGTTTGTATTTTATTTTGTATGGTTACATTTTCCTTTGTCTACATAATGTATGTTATTTCCTAAACATGCAATATTTGAGACATGGAAGTACAGTATTTTAGTTTTATTTTGTACAGAACCATACTAGAGCACTTACAGAAATTCCTGGGACCTCAACTGTACCTTCATATAGCTCCAATTTCATACATATTGTGAGGCAGTGACAGGCCTAATTTATGAAGGACGGTATGCATCTCCGAGAATGGTGCAGGAAACCTATTAAGGAGATGCATATTGTGGTTTGCTGTGGTGCACCTGAGACGTGCCACCAAGTACTAGAGTGTCCACTAAGATAGATAGTGGATACAGTTGCTGCTTCGTATAGCTGGTATCAGCTAATCCGGACCTGACTTTTACTGGGAACAAGCAAAGAGCTGGGTGGGTGCTTATTCCCCACGATCCACTCTGGGTTTTATACGTGGCCCATGTCCACGATTGTGTTTAAAAGTCAGCAGCACAAAGCGGGGTGTGTCTGTATGGGTGAGAGGCTACAGATTGGACTGCAAGGCATGTGTGAAGCAAACACTAGCCTGTAGACCGTTCTAGAGGAGACCCGAGCCTGCAGTCCTTTATTTTGGATGTCATGGATTATTTTACCTGACCCGGCTGTAACTGAACTGTAAGTTGGCTGGAACAAGCAATAAACCGTGTTGAAGTGACTTTGTTGTGTCCCTGCCTTTCTTCAAAACTGGTCATAGGAGCCCACAGCATTACAATATATTATATACACACATTGATCAGCCATAACATTAAAAGCACCTACGAAACACTGTTTTGGTCAAACCCCCCACCCCTTGCATGCCACAAAAATAGCTCTGACCGACCTGTCAAGGCATAGGCTGACATCACCAAGACATTAGCAGCAGATCCTTTAAAGAAGTTGCCCCATCTGGACATTTATGGCATATCAACAGGATATGCGATAAATGTCTGATAGGTTCCACCGTGAAAGGAGAGGATGGTGCACATGTGCAGCTTTCTTCTTTCGCTGCTATGGGATTTATGACAATAGCTGAGCACATTAAAGTTCTGTAAGTTACAAGGTGGGGCTTCAATGTATAGGTCTTGTTTTTTCAGCACATCCCACGGAAGATTGATTAGATTGAGATCTGAGGAACTAGGAGAGCAAGTCAACACTTTTTGAACTTTTTGTCATGTTCCTCAAACCACTCCTTAAATGTTTGCACTGTGGCAAAGTGCATTATCCTGCTGAAATCAGCCACTGTCATTAGGGAATACCATTGTCATTAAGTAGTGCACTTGGTCTGCACAATGTAAAATCCTCATAAATGCCAGGAGCCAAGCTGAACATTATCCAGAGCATCAAACTGCTGCTGGTTTGTCTTCTTCCCATAAGATATCCTGGAGCCATCTCTTCCCCAGGTAAGCAGCATGCACACTCATCCAGCCATCTTTGTGATGTAAAAAAAAGACTAGGCCGTCTTCTTCCATTGCTCTGTGGTTCAGTCCTGATGCTCATATTTCAATTCTATGTGCTTTTAGTGGTGGACAGAAAGTATGGGCACTCTAACCAGTCTGCATCCACACTGATATGCAGCAGACATTAATCTGCTGTACAGTAGATCTTCTTTGGGGCAGGACTTCACTTTCCATGTTTATCAGTGAGACTTGGATGTCTATGACCCTACTACTGGTTTACTAATAGTCCTTCCTTGGACCGCTTTGGTAGGTCCTAGCTACAGCATAACAGGAACATCCCACAAGACCTGCCATTTGGAGAACCTCTGACCCAGTCATTTAGCAATCGCAATGTGCTCCTTGTCAAAGTCACTCAGGCCTCATGCACATGACCGTATCCATTTTGCGGTCTGAAAATATGGATACCGGCTGTGTGCATTCCACAGTTTTCTCACAATTTGGCAATATAAGTGTCTTTTTCTGTCTGCAAAACAGACAAGAATAGGAGATGTTCTGTAAATGCTGGAAAGGTCCCACGGATGCTGACAGCACACATATGAATGACATAGGAATGAATGGGTCCATGTGCGATCTGAAATAAAATGAGGGTTGTACACAGATCAAAACTACGGTCGTGTACATGAGGCCTTAGGCCCCATTCACACGACCGTATGTACATTTCCGCATCTTATCCGCATTTTTGCGGATAAGATGCGGAACCATACAGACCCATTCATTTTTCCATAGGAGAAAAAAAATGCGGAATGCACACCGTGTGCATTCCGCATCCCGTATCTCACGGAAGTTCCCCCGCAAAAGAAAAAAAAGTCCTATACTTGGCCGCAAAATCACGTCCATAGACCCATTAAAGTCAATGGGTCCGTAAAATTGCGGAACACTACGGAAGACTTTCCGTATGTCTTCAATTACGTTTTTATACGGATCACAGAATACATACGGTCATGTGAATGGGGCCTTACTGTTACCTATTTTTCCTTCTTCTAACTGTTCACTTGATTCTTAATGTATCCCACTCCACGATAGGTGCCATTGTGAATTGATAATATGGTAACTTCCAACTTGGGCTGTAGTTTTAACAGTGCAGGAGCTCAATACTCAAAAATATCCCGTATGACAACCATCAAATATAGTGATGAAAATGGTTGAAGAGAACTACAAAAAGTTGTAAGTCTGCAACTCTTTTCTAATTCATCCCCCTCCTGCAATTTTGGCATAAAGTAAAGTCCATCGTCTAAATAGTCATGTGTTATGTAAATCAATTGTCAGCTAATAGTCGCAGCATGCAAAAACGGAAACCCCAATCTAACCAGAACTTCATGTGCCATAATAATCCATTATATACAAGAATGTTTCCAGGCAACAGACTCATAAATATAACACCGGTATTTGATAATCCCCTCCAGACAACTGCTGTCAAATCTCAAATCGCAACTGGAATAACTCAAAAAAAAGGGCAAAGTAGTGGCTAATTTAATATTCTATTATGGATCTCGCACCATTATATAAAGTTAGATCTGGACTGGAAAATTACACTGCCTTAAAGGGGTTGTCTGGGCAGATAAAAAGTTCTCTTAAAGGGATTCTGTCACCACGATTTTGACTATTAAGTTATTTATAGCACTGGATTCAGCTGACTATAAGCATCTCCAAAACGTTATTGTTATAGGGCATAAATGAAGATCTGATGTTAAAAATACCTTTTTTGTCAACTGTCAATCTCTTTCTTAAGGAGCCCAAGGGGATGTGCCAGCGATGTTGGAGCCCGGGCACGGCGATTCAGTTGGAGCCCAGGACCGCCCACCTCATTAATATTCACTTCACTGCTTGAAGCAGTGAAGCTCCGGCACGGCTGTAATCCCGCGCAGGCGCAGTACATCCTGTGAAGCTGTAGCCGGCAGACCGCACGGCGCAGACCACTTAATGTACTGCGCCTGCGCGGATTACAGCCGTGCCGGAGCTTCACTGCTTCAAGCAGTGAAGTGAATATTAATGAGGTGGGCGGTCCTGGGCTCCAACTGAATCGCCGTGCCCGGGCTCCAACATCGCTGGCACATCCCCTTGGGCTCCTTAAGAAAGAGATTGACAGTTGATAAAAAAAGGTATTTTTAACATCAGATCTTCATTTATGCCCTATAACAATAACGTTTTGGAGATGCTTATAGTCAGCTGAATCCAGTGCTATAAATAACTTAATAGTCAAAATCGTGGTGACAGACTCCCTTTAATCTCTAATATACATTGTGTAATATAGGTACCTTGGTGTCTTACTACAAGCACTGGTCCCGCCGCACTTCCGGTTTGGCTCCCACACAGAAAGCAAGTCTCCTTCCCTCTGGTGACATGCTTGAAGGGCCCTTCTCTGTCATGGCTTATTGAGAGCTTGGAAAGGAGGTTGACTTAGTGTCTACAGGACTTTTGTGGGACTTTTGGGTCACATAAGTTTAATCGGCCTTTCTTGCTAAAACAACCACCAGCTAAGGTCTGGCGCCCAATGATTGTGACCACCAATCTATGGACCGTAATGAAGCTGATGATTAGGTACTATATTGTATGTTTATTTGTTCCCTACATGACAGTACACCATATAAGGTGGGGGTGCCAACAGAGGATACCAAGCAGGGTGCCATCAAATGTAAGGATTAACTGGAGAAAATCGCAGCACAAAAAAGCATCTCATATAGAAGGGGGGTTACTTTTCTGCAGCATTGCATCATGATCTAAGCTTGGTTGTATTGTGACAGAAACTGTCTTGGGAATTGATCATTGATATGTTTAGACATAGATCATCATTATTGGATCATGGACCACCACCAATCTGATATTGATGACCTAGCCTAAGGATAGGTCCATGGTTGCCAACTGGTCACGTTACCAAAAAATGATGGACAGACAACTTTTTTTTATGGACAAATTGGAAAACCATAGTGAATAATATAGATAAGTAGTCTAGGTCTATAGATCAATATACTGATAAGAAATCATCACCAGTATTAACTGGAAACTGTGAAATAATAATAATATTTTTATGGACTGTCCAGGAATTTCTGGATGGTTGGCCACTCTGGATATCGCCTGGCTGGAAGACCCAAGAACTAATGCACACTTGGATATGTCCTGTTTTGTCAAACTACTGTATATTCAGTGTATAGACAGCTCATATACTAAAGTAGTTGTCAGCAAACTTTTCCAGATTCAATTGGCAAATTTATCCCATTCTACATCAATACTTTCTCTCTAATCAGCCAGCCAAACTGTTCAGAAATGGGGAATTTCTGGTGGCTACAGCTACCGGAGCTACAGAAATATAAATATCTATTTCACATTCATGCATGTTCATTGGTTGGAATTTACGTACATTCGTTGTAATTGTTTTTTAAGTCTATAAAGTGTTTCTACCTCTAGGTCCTCTTCACAGAGCTGAATTCAGGCATAGAATATGAGTATTGGCTTCCTAAGAATTACTATATTAACCACCAGAGAGACCGCAGCTCCCTACAAGAAACTGTGGAAACCGCCCTATCACCAACTCTGCCTCCTACCACTCCAAGTCCAGCAACGACAGCTCTCAGCGGTAAGCACAGTGGTACTGCAGAAAATAGTTTTCTGGAAAAAGAAGGAAACTGATTCTAAAATGCCACTTCCTTCTCTCATATATGCTATTTGCATATTTTTGGTAGCATAGAGCACACAAGTCTTCCTATGTCTCCTGCTGGAGTCAGTCCGCTTTTTAAGACATTAGTGGGCACCCTCCTGCTGGAATAGTCTAATGCTGCTTTCATTATGGCTTCACTGTAAACCTTGTCCTCTGCTAAAAGTTTTCAGTATAAACATCCAGTGTACCCTTCATGCCGTTGACACTGCTGCTTGGAATAACAGTTAATGATGGAGATTAATAGTCCATGCCCTAGAGAGCACCATGTGGAGTCTGATGATAACTGTAATGAGGTAGGAGCAGCTGTAAGATCTGTGCTACTCCTTCTGAACTTTCGAAAAGACACAAAACCATTAGATGTGGATTTTCTGGAAGTCATGTGCTGTGCTATATGTGCTGCCTGCTAGATACATACTACAAGCTTCATGTTCACTTACATATGAAAAAATCATAGGATGCATCTTGATACGGTTTTATGGCGCAAAGGGTTCAGTCTATCATATTGCTTCATTTTACAACATTCCCAAACATCTGTCGTGAAACACAATTGAAATAATCTGCTGACATATAACTTATCTGAACATCTATAGATATGCCTTCTGCAGTGTATGGGAGTACAGATTGCAAAGCAACATAAGCACCTGAACTTCAGGCACCTATTTCACTAGGAAAAGTAAAAATAATATACATATACTTTAGAAATATGCTTTTATCACATATACAATATATTTTAATAAAGAGAAAGTTTAGGTACACTTTAGAGTTATGTTCACTGATTATCATGCAGGTAGCACATATTTACAGTAAATTAACATAAGTGAAGCTGTAGGGCCCAAGCAAATTTCTCATGGACCAAATTTTGATGGCCTTTGTAGTATAAAGTCTGAGTTCTACATGTGCACCTATAAGAGCAATTTCCTGATGGGGCTGTTCTCCAGTGCTCCTCTCAAATCTCTCTTTCAGCTTCTCAGACTGACTCTGGAAACTGAGAGTGCCTACTTCTTTAACCCTTTAAAGGGGATTTTCTAGGACCCCAAAACTTTTTGCTGATGGCCAGGAACATTACTGCTCCAGGGCTCCTAGTGGTTCATGTTTCCAGCCCTATAGCGATGACTTGCCCTGAGCCCTAGCTCAGTCATGTGTGGTGGGCAGGTATGTCATCACTGTAGTGAGAGCGGCACAGCAGTGATGACATGTCTGACTATCTCTGTTGACCGCTGAGGCCAATGCTGGGAGACTGCTGGGATCCTTAGAGTGGGGGTGCTGGAACAGTGGGGAATGGAGCAGGTGAGTAAGACCTTTTTTGATTTTGTATCATTCTGGCTTTTAGCAAATTGTTTTGAGGTCCCAGAAAACCACTTTGAAGGGTTATTCCTATCATACATATATATGACATATTAACAGGATATGCTATAAATGTCTGGACCCAATCCTTTCTTCAGAACACAGAAAGATGAGGGATACATGGCGAGAGAGGTTGCTCTCTCCGTTTTTTCCTGTGGGACTAAGGATACGGCTACACAACAATTTGCTGCTATGCGACTGTTTTAGAACTGTGATTTTGCTGTGAAAAGCAAACTGCTAAGGCTACTTTCACACTAGCGTTTTAAAATTCCGGTATTGAGTTCCGTCATAGGGGCTCAATACCGGAATAAAACGCTTCAGTTTTGTCCCCATTCATTGTCAATAGGGACAAAACTGAAGACAACGGAATGCTCCTGAAAGCATTCCGTTCCGTCTTCAGACCGGAGAACAAACCGCAGCATGCTGCGGTTTTCTCTCCGGTCCAGGCATCCGCACCAAGACGGATCCGGAATGACCCCCAATGCAAGTCAATGGGGGCGGATCCGTCTGGTGTGACCACAATGGTAACCGGATACGCCCTCCATTGACTTTCAATGGAGTTCATGACGGATCCGGCTACACATACAGACATAGACATACACATAAACATAAACATACACAGACATATACACATACACATACAAATACACATACATACTTACATGCTCCCCGGCAGGTCTTCAGAGCGGCGTAGGGACAGGTCGGCGCGCACAGATGACGGTTCCACCAGGCGCCCAGCAGAGGGCGCTGTGGGGAATCGTCACCTGTGCGAGCCGTCCTGCTCCTCCGGCGCTCCGAAGACCTGCCGGGAGCATGTAAGTATGTATGTGTGTTTGTTTGTCTATATATATATATGTGTGCGTGTGTGTGTGTGTGTATGTATGTACTGTGTGACGTGTGGGGCCGGAGCACGGTTCCGGCAACACACATGTTGCTGCGGCAGTCCTGATCCGGCAGCACCCTTCACCTGCCGGATCAGGCCTGCCGCTGATGTGAAAGTAGCCTAAGCCAAGTCGCAGGTGGGTTGCTTGTCGTGCACAACTTACTGTACATTAAAAACAACAGAGCAAAAGTCACGTGCAACCTGCAAGTGCAATACAAAATCTGTCATGATTTTTTGCGACTGTCTCGTTGCGACACCATTGACAGACATTACATGAAATGTCATGTGACACATGCCGCAGAGTAGCGGAACTGTTATGAAAACAGCCGAGAACGCTTCTGCTCAGAATCTTCCTGACTAGGTATGGTTACAGGTTATGCTGGCAGTTTATAGAAATATTTAATGACAAAGACCAATGATAAAAAAATAACTACTGCACATTTCCTGTTTTTTTTTTCCATATTTCCAGTACTGCGGCAGACAACACAGAAGAAGCGGCCACCCCAGGCCCGCCATGAAAGAGACAATATAGAGCTGAACAGGATACATGAATCTAAAAGAGATGGTGGGACACTTGTTTTTTTTATAGTAGTGTTATTAGTTCTATATCTGACTATATCTGACTTCATCTTTATCGTCTTTATTTTCTCTGTGCACATTTGACGTTATTGAACCATAGAAGCCTAATCAATGTTTAAAGCGCTATTCTCCATGTATTACCTGTTGTGATGTGGGTGCACACAATAGTATTTACATACACATTCTCTGCCACATCATGTACTGGATATTTTCTTGACTCTCAGGGAGATTTCTCAGACCTGGTGCAAAGGAAAAATGGAATAGCTGCTTTCATTTTTTAAAGGATGTCGAAAAAATGAGGTGGAATGAGTCACTTTCCTTTGCACCATTTTTTTCCCATCTTCTCCAATATGTCCACACAATATGATGGAAGAAATTCCTATGCTTTAGGAAGAGGTAACTGTGGAGCACAGAGGACACTGCTCAAAATTTTGTCATGTCTCCTCAATCCTTAAAGGGTTAATGTAAAAAAATGACATCAGACATCATATAGCACATGACAATCTCTTTCTAACAAAGCCCTGTACCTCACATGGATCCAGAGATCCCATTCATTGCTCTGCTAGATCTAGATCAAGCTGGCAGCTCAAGGGGAGTGTCTTTTCTGCTACAGCTAACGGGCGTGTCTCAGCTCTCCCTATCACAGCTCAGGGGCGTGTCCATGCTCTCCCTATCACAGCTCAGGAGGCAGTTGAAGGATGAAACTGAGCATGTGCGGCCTTCTCAGTGAGCAGGACAAAGAAGTAAGAAAAAACCAAACAGCAGGTGGCGCTATACAGATACATTTTATTGAATAACTCGGTAATTATGCTAACTTTTTAATTACATGCAATTATAAAAGTATTCAGATCCAGGTGCTGGTTTGAAAACTGTATGATATTTTTCATCGGACAATTGCTTTAATTTCTTCCCCTGCTGCTCCTGTGATGCTTCTTCTCAGCCCAGAGAGTCTCCTTGGTGACATCTGAGGAAGGTTCTACTGATCCTGACTACAGTGTTTGTTGTCAGAATCAATTAGTTAATCATGAAATGTCAGTATTCGTGCACTCCACATGAAACAACAATACTGGAGCATTTTTCTTAGAAATTTGCATTGTGCCTTTCCTCTGTTATTCCTCATGAAAATGTATGAATAATTTGACAGCTGGGTGTTACCATTTTCTTTGCCAACAGGGTGTGCCTCTGCAAAGTCTGCCACTGCCACCACTGATTGGACAATGTCACGCTGTTTAGGTATACTCCCTTTTATAAGCGGAATGGTAACATTCAGCTGTCAGTTTGTTCATACATTTCTAGGAGGAATAAAAGAGAAATGGCACAACGCAGTGCTCTAAGAATTCTTATTTCATGAGGAATGCAAGTATTTACTACAACATATATATATGGGGATGACCGTAATTTAACGTTTAAACTTCCCAAGCTTTCTTTAAAAAGTAAGACTTTTTACCCTACCTTTTTACAAACCATGAAGACTTTTTTTCCTTAATAGGTGTAAAGTTCTGCTCTGTTCTCCTTATATGAACTCAGTCCTCAGATTGCCTCTCCATTATGGGATGGGCTTTGTCACCTAATACCTGTTCCTATCACTCTGGGTGTGGATGCCTTGAAGACTGTTCTTATGGTTCCACCCAGCTGAGATGAAACTGCTCTCCAATCCCAGCCAAAAGTGTGACGTCAGGAAAGTTCTGTCCCTATTATATATAATATAAATATATTTGGCATTTGTTTTTACCTTAGAAATTGAGGGCTGGCTCATAAGCTTTTGAGTGCTGTCAGTTGTTTGTGCCAGAGGTGGATAGAGGTGTCCTAAAAGAAAAGTGGATGGGACCACTTATACCATGACCTGTGAACTCACATACTAGAAGATCACCTTCCATACTGTTTTCTGTTTTCTCCTCCTTTACGTTTACCTTCAAAGTGATGTCTCCTCTTGAAGTGGTTATTAGGTGGACAGCAGAAATGATGGACATTTGGTGAGATGTGGCCATCGGCATTAGTATACACATTTACTCATACAAAATTGATATGTTTTTAAGAATTTTCCTTCTACCAGCATAACACTGTGCCCTGTTTAAAGGGTGTTCTTGCTTCCTTGATCGAGCTCTGGGAATGTGACATTGAGCCGCAACGCTTGCCTAACTTCTTTCCATCACAAATATGTTGGGTTTGCAACATCTAAATCTTTTAGGCTGCTAAGCTAATTATGAAGGACAATGAACTTCCCGGCTTCAAGTGAAATTTGGCAAAAGCCACTGATGGCAATGGCCCATGTATATGGCACTGACCCAGAGTTAGGCTTTAGGCCAATGCATACACGGTATGTAAAAGTTTGCTTATCATAGCATTATAGTCACAGCAAGCTATGATCTTGTAAAGGAAAGAAAGTTCCTCTCTCATGAAAGCAGTGAGGTGAATATAGAAAACATATTATTAGTCATTGTATTTTGGTCCTGTGTTACCCTTTCACCAGTTGAGGGGATGTATGGCATGTATAGTAATATTTAAAAGGGTTTTCTGAGTTTTTTTTTTTTACTGATCACCTCTGGATAGGTCATCAGTATCTGATCACTGGGGGTCCGACGCCCAGGACCCCTGCCGATCAGCTGATATGAAAAGGCAGCGGCACTCCTGTGAGCATATACCAGCTGTGCTTGGTATCACGGTCAGCCCCATTCACCTGAATGGGCTGAGCTGCTCCTAGGCCACGTGAGCGATGCTTTGGCCACATGCAGCAGCCACGGCATATAAACCCAGCCTAATACAGCGCTGTAATAACTGTACTATAATACATAACCACAGCTTTTTATCACAAAACTATGATACATACTTTTATAGACTGCAGATATATTGAAGGAATTGATGCAAAAATGTTTTGGAAAACTGCATAACTTTTCATTGTAAAAAGAATAAACATTATTTTGATTCAACAGTAAGTGAAAATTAAAGGGCATCTGTCAGCAGATTTGTACCTATGACACTGGCTGACCTGTTACATGTGCACTTGGCAGCTGAAGACATCTGTTTTGGTCCCATGTGTAGATGTGCTTGAATTGCTGAGAAAAATGAACTTTTAATATATGCAAATGAACCTCTAGGAGCAATGGGGGCGTTGTCATTACTCGTAGAGGCTGTGCTCTCTCTGGAACTGCTGTGCCCTCTGCTCCTTGACTGACAGGACCAGATGTGATGACTTTTCTTTGCCTGACCTTGTCAATCAAAGTGCAGAGGGTGCGGCAGCAGCAGAGAGAGCAGAGCTTCTAGGTGTAACAGCAACGCCCCCATTGCTCCTAGAGGCTCATTTGCATATATTAAAGCTTCATTTTTCTCAGCAATGCAGACACATATGAACAGGGACCAACACAGGTGCCTTCAGCTGCCAAGCACACATGTAACAGGGCAGCCAGGTATTTTTTCAGGAGCATGAGGATGAGATTTACTAAAATCTCATGCACTTCACTGGTATTGTAATACACTTTAGATTCACAAATGCAATATCCAACGTAGATATACTGTAATGGTGCAGATTTGGTGCCAAATTCATAGTGTAAATACAGCAGATGCACCGGAGATTTTATTCTTGGCATTACAAGGATGAAGTAGCTGGAATTTGCAACATAAATTAACATGTTTCAGATTGCAGGTCAAATGATGTGCAGAACTTCCACACAGAAATCCACATCGTATACACCACATGTGACAATACCCAAAAAGTGATAGCCCCTTGAATTGTTCAGAAGATTTGTGCAGTCTTGTGTATGTACTTCATAGAGTAAGACTTGTAGACCGGGTCCTCTTCAGTGCTTTGTGAAGCCCATAAATAGTCACTGCACTAAGGGAGATGCATCTATATAAATATACTTCTGTTGCTTTTTTATACTCCTGATTTAGCGTTGGAGTCCGCTTTCCCTCATACTTTCTGCTTGGCTGCCTGTAAATGTTACCTTTGATCTGTTAGCAGGATATCATTTCAGGAGTGGCAAAGCGAAGATGCAGAAAATTATCTGGAAAAAAAATGTCAGGATGTCAGCGATTTGGCAAAAACACGCTGGCACCATGCCAGGTGCTCATTTCCCAAACTCAGTTGTATGGTGAACTCCCAACGGTGGAGAAAGGAATGGGGCGTGTGTTCAGGACCTTGTTGTTTTTTCAGATGATAGTGTAACAGACTGATAAATGGTAGACATCTGGAAATAGCTGGGGCAGATCACTGCCGCAATATACAGAGTTAGGTTTGGTCAGTTTGTAACCTCCTGTATACTGTACTGGAAAATGTTTTCATACTCAAGAACATAGACATGGACCCTGCAGGTGATCCTTCTAGAGGAAGGGTAGAAGAGTCCTGTGATTTATTTAACTTTTTTAGAGTGTTTCATTAAGAAAGGATTTGATAGGAACAAGAAAGGATTATTTGTTCTTACTCAGAAATCACAGCCACGTTTGGTGACCTGGTGAATGACTAGATGCTTGGAGGCGCGATAATCAAGAGAACCAGCTCTCCACCGCATGGCGAGTCTACACTGTAAAGCTTACACTTGTGTGACTCATATTAAAGGGGCTTGAAATTAGAACAATGAATGGGGAGATCTCTGGATCCATGTGAGGTACCCCTTTAATGCCCTAGGACTGCTGCTTGAGTGTCACTGATTTATAAAACAGTGACTTTAAATGTGGTTCTTTAGATTTAGCCAAGACTGGAATAATAGATTGGCATAAACACATACGGGGCACATTTTTACATGATAATTGTCGTTTATGTTGCCTTTATTGAATCTCAGCACAGGAATAAAGAGGCAAATTCTTTGTTGTCAAGACCTGTTGTATTTTTGCAGATATTTTTTGTGACAAGCACTGAGCCTCTGCTGCTTTCCAGCTGTGGGAGAGGTTGGCCGGGTATAGGAAAGCTTATGTCTGATAATTATCTTGGGAAGGGCGGCTGCATCACTGCTGGAGATACATGAGGGCCGCCTGTTGGGTAACATCAAAATCTCTTAGAGGGAGTCTGTCACCTCATTTTCACCTATATAACCAAGAGCAGTGCCCCACAGAAGATTGCACACACATCCCAGACATACCTATGTGCACTGTGTGTCTGTATCACATGTCCAGGAAAAGCACTTTTATTCTGCTGTAAAACAGCTCCCAGGTGCCCAGATCTGCTGCTGCAAGTGCCCAAAGCAAACCAGACTAAAAATAGTTCTGACCTTCTTTGAAAGCTGGCATTTCAAGCTTTAAAATGATACCAAAATCACAGCATTATATCCAGTATATCAGAAGATATAGCTGTTAGAAATCGAGTCGAGAGAAAAAAGCTGTTTTTAGTTTCACTTTCAGCTGGGCACTTGGGAGCTGTTTTCCAGCAGAATAAAAGTGCTTTTTCTTGACATGTACCTCAGACACACAGTGCACACAGGTATGTCTGGGATGTGTCATGTAATACAGACACACAGTGCACACAGGTATGTCTGGGATGTGACATGTAATACAGACACACAGTGCACACAGGTATGTCTGGGATGTGACATGTAATACAGACACACAGTGCACACAGGTATGTCTGGGATGTGACATGTAATACAGACACACAGTGCACACAGGTATGTCTGGGATGTGTCTGCAATCTTCTGTGTGTCACTGCTGTTCGTTATATAGGTGAAAATGAGGTGACAGACTCCTTTTAAATATCAGATGGGAAAGACTGAAAGAGAATCTGATAAGACTACTGTGTTCTTGTTACTTTTTGCCTCTTCAGAGAAATCAGCAGATTAATTTTCTAATTACAGATAAATGTGGAAAGTGCAGGAAAGTCAAGGGGCGGCAAAACAAAATCAAGCAATACTGTCAGAAGGACTTTGGTAAGTCAAAATGATTTTCCTTTATTCCTCCGCCAACAGAAGAGCCAATTCTGTCTGGCTGCAGTCTTAATAAACTTCAATGTTTTTTTTTACTTGGATTTTTGCAGTTTTCCGAGGAAGAATTATAAGCAAAAAGATTGTGGGTAAAGAAACCTGTTACGATGTTCAGGTGGTAATTACCTACAAGAACAATTTCCCCATCCTGAGGCGGGAATACATGTGGGTCCCAAACACCTGTGATTGCCCCAGCTTACTAGAGAAACGGGAATACATTCTGATGGCCAGGAGGCATGTTAATTATGAGAAGACTCTCAACAGGATATTGCTCGAAAAGGACAGTTTTGTGCGTCCATACAAACCAAAGGAGGACAAAATGCTTCGAGATCTTGATCAAGAATGTGCCAAGTACGGGTACCAAACGCACCCAAAACTCAACCAATAACCCTCCTGCAAGAATACTGTAAAGAATTCACTGTGTAATAGTAAGGACTATTTAAAGTATTGCTGGACGGATCACTATCTGGGACCTTAGGTAATATTTCATACCTGGTGCCAGGAGGTATAACATAGTATGTATTGTAGGAATGCGTTGCTAGTCTGCCTAAAAGTGGAGGTCTGAAAGGGGGAAACATCTCAGAGAGGAATATGAAAGAGCAATGCACACTGCTAATTACACAAGAAGTGCTTTTATATATACCATGTGTGTATTTACGGTATGTTACAACGCAGAATATGCAGCTACACAGACGTGTATACAAATGTAATCCAGTATTCTGCTGTACATGGCCATGGACGCTATATTTATCACAGAACTTGCCAAACATTCACATTTCTTTACATCTATTAAGGTTTATAAACCAGATCCCAGTTATAGACGTCCTATTTTTTTACCAGATTGTATTAAAATGTATATTCAGCCATATATTTATAGATGAGAACACAGAGATGCATATGCCGTATGCATAATTTATTTTCACATGCTTTGGAAAATGAACCATTACAAGAGTCATGCACCCGTGTGCAAGAATACCTATTTATATAAGGTGATATGTGTAAGAGGAGGGTGTGAGTGTACGTATGAAAGAAGCTGTATGTATGAAGTATGTTTACAACGCATTTATTAAAAAAAAAAAAACTTAACACATGTCTTGTTGCTTTTTTTATAAGTTAGCGGCCAACTTTTTGTGCAGAAAAGTTAATGGGTTTTGTACAATAATAATTTGTATGTATTAAAGGGGTTCTCCGGGCTTTTTAATATTGACGACCTATCCTCAGAATACGGGGAGACGACGCGCGCTATGTGCATGTGCCGTCTCTCTTCCTGCCCGCTTCTGAAGTCCCATAGACATACAGCAGCGGACAGGAAGAGAGAAGGGAGACGGCATGTGCGCATAGCGCGCACCGTCTCCCTGTACAGCTGATCAGCGGGGGTGCCGGACCCCTGCCGATCGGATATTGATGACCTATCCTGAGGATAGGTCATCAATATTAAAAAGCCCGGACATCCTCTTTAAAGGGGTATTCCGGTAAAGTAACTTAGTTTTTGAAAAACTGCATTAAGGCTGCAAGCTGTGACCCAACCAGAACCCATACCTATAGATATGATCAGAGCTTCAATTTACCCTGCAATCCATTTGTCTAGCTCCTGTGAGCCTGCAACACAACAAGAGTGTCATGGCTCCTGATCTTCCCTCACAAAACTACAATTCCCACAATGCCTAGCTTTCCTGCTGTGAGTTAGTGCTTGTTCATGAGTGTTGCTGTTCACTGATTGGCTGCCTGACATTCCAGTGCAGACACGCCCCCTCTACTCAGTAATCAGCAGCACACTGACATTTAGCTAGAGAATTAATAGCAAGTAGCATGAGTGCCATGGTAACTCATGAGGAAACAAAGTGGGTAGTAAGGAAGAAACTACTTTATAACTACTAAACGGTAAATATGTGAAACTGACATTATATTATCGTATTTTTCGCTTTATAAGACGCACTTTTCCCCCCAAAAGTAGGGGGAAAATTGCCGTGCGTCTTATAAAGCGAATACAAGTGAGTGGGCTGATCTGAGGTCTGATGGGGGCACAGTCGTCTAATATGGGGGCTAATGGGCTGATCTGAGGTCTGATGGGGGTAGAGGGGGCTGATATGGGGGCTGATCTGAGGTCTCATGTGGCAGAGTGAGCTGATATTGGGGGCATAGTGGGCTGATCTGAGATCTGATGGGGGCAGAGTGGGCTGATATGGGGGCACAGGGGTGATATGGGGGCTGATTTGAGGTCTAATGGGGGCACAGTGGTCTGATATGGGGCACAGTGGGCTGATCTGAGGTCTGATGGGGGTCTGACATGGAGGGCTGATATGGGGGTCTGATGTGATGTCCTGAAATTTATGGGGGGTCTGATATGAGGTGTGATGAAAAAATATTTTCTTATTTTCCTACTCTAAAATCTGGGGTGCATCTTATCATCAGGTGCGTCTTATAAAGCGAAAAATACGGTAGGTAATTATTGATGATGAATTAGTCAAACACATAAGTTATATTTATGGTAACTAGAATACCCCTTTAAGGTACAGCTCCACGATGCAGCCGCCTTGTGGCCGAGGACTACACGGTGGTACTAGCCACAGCAGGATCAAATTGTTTATTTGGTCTTTCTTGTTCATGGCCACACGGTATCCACAATACTGCGAGGTCATTAAGAGTGAAGACCGAATAAACAACCCAAACCTAATTAATTCATTTGATACCGATGCGGCCTGTATGGCTGTGCAGTCCTCGGCTGCAAGGCAGTCGCATCTCTACTACTACGCAGCCAAACGCTCAGGTTTCTTAAAGGTTTTGGAAGCCCCAACCAGAAGTAAATTCAGAAAAGTGGACAATTTCAATTTATTCCTTCTCTCCTTTTCTGATCCACTTCTGATTTTGGCTTCCAAAACTGCATCAAGAAAGCTGAAAGCGTGGCCGCACCCTTAGACCTCCATCGCTAAATAAGGATCTATTAATTAGTGTTCCTCAATGGGGACTCTCTTTTAGCTTACAGCCAAGAGCCATAGCCAGCACTATTCTTCCTGGGGTTAGGGAAACCTGACGGGCATGGAGGAAAAATGGATCATAAATGATCATCATATCCATCGTGGATCTTGTAAAAATGGAACACAGCTACACAGCTATGATTCACCCATTTTGGAGGAATTATAGAAGTTGGACAATTTCAATAAAGATTAATGAAAAATAACAAAACTATCATTATGTGCTTTTTAGAAGCGCTAAAAATGGAATTTCGAAGTGGCCAACCCTAAAGGAAAATGCAAGTAAAGATTACTGTATACAGTTTGAAAGCCTAAAACTAAACTAATACCATGTTAACAGTGCCCGCAATACAGAATAACTATAAAATAAAAAGATAGATTTCCACTTGTGTTTAACAGACTGTCATTTATTACTTTGGATTTTCTGAAAACTATTGGCGCTGCAGATAACCTGTAGTTTAGAAATATAAAAATACAACATTAAAGGGGTTGTACAGGATTAGAAAAAACATGGCTGCCTCCTTCCAGAAATAGCACCATACCAGCTCATAGGTTGTATCTGCTACTGCACTGCAGCTCTATTAAAGTGAATGGGGAGCAGTGCTGCAATAACCTGCTCCACAAGGATGGCTTCACACAGTGCAGAAAATCTGCATGAAGTCCGTAGCAAAACAGCACCATTTATCGACTTTTTTGTGTGGTTTCTTTTTTTTTATTTTTTGCAGTTTTTGGTCCGGATTCGATTCAGATCTTCCGCAAATCTCACCCTTCCGTTGAAAAGGGTGAAATCTGCACAAGAAATACACAACAGTTGACATGCTGCAGATTTTCAACAGGTCAATTTCCACACCTAAGGAAAAAAGCGAAGTGTACATGAGATTTGCCAAATGTCATTCACTTTGCTTGTACTGTATTACACTGCGTTTTTTCCGCACAAAAAATCCATGCAGAAAAACCACACGTAATCTGGCAACCACCCTTAAAGTACACAATAGATGGAGCTTTAGTCATCACATAGGAGTTACTCCTGAACAGCTGATCGGCAGGGGAGCAGGGCGTCGGACCCCCATTGATCAGATATTGATGGACAAACAGTGCTTGTGAGATGACTATATTTCCATAGATTTGTCTGTCACGCCAGCCCGAAGAAGGATTGTGCCACACAAACACACACATAAATGGATTATCCTGGGTGGTCCTACTTTTTTTTTTTTTCTGGCGTGAGGATATTTACTGAATATCTAGCTTTATCATTAAGTTTTTATTGTGCATCGTGGAAATCATCAGCAAATAAAATCTGTGGGGTTGTGGCTGGCGCGGCCCCTACACCGCAACATGCCTGGAAAGTGATGGCTGTTTACAATGCCGACAACTCTGTTATATAAAATGCGGATTGCTTTGTAGTGTTATAAATCCTGACGACCTCTGCATAATCCTAACTGGAGCCTAAGCTACAAAACAATAAACCACAAGGAAATCCCCCCTTTTCCCAATATATCTGTACACAACAGCCTTAGAACAGTGTTGTCATGGTGGCACACAAACAGTAATTGTATTTCATCCAGTCTCTGTGACTATAAATCATGGACATTGACCCCCCTGACAACTGCTCTAAAGTTATTGTGGTGCAGATCCTGCCTGACCTTGCAAGCCAAGGTAATTCCTTCCTAGGATTTTAGCTCGGGGCTTTCATGGGACACATCAGGTAGCTTTGGCGCAGTAATCCCATTATGTATAGATGAGAGCAGAGGTATGCAGACTGCACAGCTTGTACGCAAGTTTTATTGTGTTTCTTGTAGACGTCATCTCTGCATTTCTTGGGCTCAGGGACATTCTTTGTAAAACATCTTTGGAAATGCTAGAATAGTTAATGGCCATTCGCTGCAACCCACAACAAGCATACTGTACAGTATTACAAATACCAAGCATAATAAGCTATTTTATTCCCCTCAGGAGCCTTGGGTACCTTTTGCAAGGGTCAGTGCATAAATGTCAGTTCATTAGAGATTTTCTACAGTGATGCTTAACCTATTGAGCTTTGGAGGGGCCCCGAATGCTCTGCTCCTACCTTTGATACAGCAGCACATATGGCTACATGTATTGTCCTATGGTTCGCTAGCTCTGCTGTGTAATGCGTAGCTGAGGCTCTGTCTATATCTACATTCCTCAATTCCATTGTTCTTCACTTATAAAGCAGCGCTACAAAATTGACATCACATGATGAACACCAGCTAACTTTGAATTTGGTTCGCCGGGTTTTCATCATGATGTCCGGAAAAAAACCGTGCAGCACGGAGATATGAACAGAGCCGAAAATATACCTGGAGATTAAAAACAAGATGTTTTTAACAGCAGATTTGTACCTATGACACTGGCCTGTTACATGTGTGCTTGGCAGCTGAAGACATCTGTGTTGTTCCAATGTTCATATGTGCCTGCATTGCTGAGAAAAATTATGTTTTACTATATGCAAATGAGCCTCTTGGAGCAACAGGGGCGTTACCATTACACCTAGAGACTCTGCTTTCTCTTCAACTGCTGCGCCCTCTGCACTTTGACAGGGCCAGGCAGTGTAAATGTGATCACAACTGGTCCTGTCAATCAAAGCACAAAGGGTTTGGCAGTTGCAGAGAGAGCAGAGCCTATATATATAAATATATGACAATAACCGTTTTTTCTCAGCAATGCAGGCACATATGAACATGGGACCAACACAGATGTCTTCAGCTGCCAAGTGCACATGTAACAGGTCAGCCAGTGTCATAGGTACAAATCTGCTGACAGATGCCCTTTAAGATGTGAGTCTGAACAGTTAGTACTCAGTAGTCAAAATTCCATCGTGGAATCACTGTCAGAATATGAAGATGGCATTTTCCTTTGCATAGTATATACAACCTTCATAAAATGTTCGAAAACTGAACCCAGAACAATTATATCCAACAGGATGGCTGACGTTACATTGAAAAGTCTGTGGCATTGTCACCATGACCTTTAGGAAAGGGAATTATAGTCTCTGGACTTCTTGTTCCACCTCAAAGGCGACCATTTCTCTTTTTCACTCAGTAATGAAAGTAGGAAGAACCAATCACATTAGATGTGTATTCCCTGGTGTTAATCCCCACTTTTTGTTAAAGCATTGATCTCACACGGCCATTGTAAATCCCGTCACAATGTCTTTAAATCAGATCAGGGGATTACAATGTTTCAGATAGACGCTGTGGGGAGAATGTATCATACTGGTACACCCGGAAAGTAAAAAACTTTTTGCAGTTTTATGCCACTATAGCCACTTCTGAATGTGGGTGTGGATAGGTATGTTAATTAGTTTGAAACCAGATTTATCACTGTGACTTTAAAAAAAAAAAAAAGTCTGAAAAGAGTCACAAAATCATTCCAGTTTGTGTGGTGGTGGAAGTGTAGAAAAACTGGTTTAAAGGTGCCCCTAATTTATCCAATAATGCGCAACTTTTGATAAATTTGAAAACTTTTGCCAACACAAAACTGACTTCAGAAAGTCATGATACATTCCCCCCCGTCACTCGACGGAACTGTCTTCGTTTCAGTACATGTTGTGGTGGCCCATTCCTTTTATGTCCATTTCCAGAAAAGCAGGTTGGTGTCAGAAGTATCCACAAATAAAGGAAAACGCATGTCCAGCAGGATGCTACCTTAATCCAAAATGTAGGCCAACTTCCATGTGTGAATGTGGTCTCCAAGGAAGAATTCTCATAGCTGCAAAGATAAAGCATTGCATGAGAATGAGCAGACCGTCAAACATTAGTCACCGTGATACTTAAACATTACTCATGGTGAGGTGTGCACATGGCCGGCTATCAGTGTTGTGCACGACCTATAAACATACTAACCATAGCACTTGAGAACTAATTGCTTTGACCTTAGTTTCTCTGGGGTGAGGCCATTTCATTCCATGCACAGGAAGTGTAGATCTGATGCTCCTTGCCTTAAAGGTCACATCAAAATAAGCAAGAAAGGAGGGAAAAATCATTTCACCTTCTAGATAAATGGTGAAACTGGGATTTAGACAACTCTGTGCTCCTTTTCTATGAAGTGCTGGGGAGGATACCAAATGTAAGAGCTACTAGTCACCTTTCACATATCTGTACACAGTCCAGAAGTATGTAGGGCTATCATGATGGAAATTGATCATGTCTACTTGTTTCAAAGGAAAACCAGTGAATTAAAACATGTTAAAACATCGCCAACATACATGAATGCCACCTAAATATTTCAGATTGTAAAAGGGCCTATGATTAGGACAGACTATCATTGTGTGAGCAAGGGGTCATTCCTCTGGAAACTTCACCAATCAGGACCGTTTAGTGGTTTTTAGTGAGCATTCACATGACCGTATTTTCGGTCCACATGCTATCAGCATTTTCTTTTTGCGGATTTCACAAGTACCCATTTATTTCTATGGGGCCACAAAAAATGTGGACAGCAGCCGAGGCATACATTATAGAACCTGTTCTCTTCCTGTCTATTTTGTGGACAAGAATATAAATTTCTTGAGTAGGGCTCGCAAAAGATGTGGGATGCACACAGACCATACCCGTATTTTGCAGATCCACGATTTACAGGTCGTAAAATGCCTAGGGTTGTGTGAATGAGGGTGCACTCACACGGCTGTAAGTGTTTTGCGGTTGGTGCACGCCACATCACAGTGCAGATCCACCGTGTGCTTCCGAATCTGATGGTTAAGGAGTTGGGCAATGGTGAACAAGCGCTTTTCAATACTGACGGCCAATCTATAGCCTCAATGGTAACCTGTTGAAATGTGAATTTGGCCTCAGTGGTACATCAATTCAAGCAGCTGTGCAGAATAATTCTATTCAATTGCAACTTCCTTTATTGGCGGGGGTGGCTGTGGTCCTTCTCCTACTTATCAAATACTGATATATTATTTTAAGGCCCTTTTACACTTTCTGATACCGCCGCCAGTGATTAGGGATAAATAATTTTTATTCCCTATCATTACCTGCTTGTTTGCTGGATTTAAATGGAGCAATCATTGCTACGTTATGAATGATCCTTACTACGATCATTCATCCCCACACATTTCTATTGTTTGTCTGCAGCACATCCCTGTTTACACACCGCGATGTGCTGCTAGCAAATGAAGGTTTTGGTGCTGCAAGAAACATGTGTGTTGCTTGTGTGTCATGAGACCAGTGGCATCTCATTCCTGATAATTGCCTCAATACTGTTTGAAAAAAAACACTATGGGGCAGATTTATCAAACTGGTGTAAAGTAGAACTGGCTTAGTTGCCCAGCAACCAATCAGATTCCACCTTTGTATTAAATTAAAGCTGGAATCTGACTGGTTGCTATGGGCAACTAAGCCAGTTCTACTTTATACCAGTTTGATAAATCTGCCCCTATATTTTAACAGTAGTAGTAGTATTTCTTTACAAAATATACAAAGGTTTCCATGAAGATATCCTCAAGCTTTGACGGAACTAAAAATTCCTTTGGGGCTTATGGTGCACAAATAAGTAAATCTGTTTTATGGTAATTTCTACGGCTTCAGCACATACAGGCTTTCATGTTATTGCAACTATCTATATGGGAGGATGATCTAGATGGCTTTGCTCCTACGCATTGTGTCATCCAGGATTTTTGAGGTGTACAGTCATGGCCAAAAGTTTTGAGAATGACACAAATATTATATTTTCACATGATCTGCTGCCCTCTGGTTTTTATGTGTGTTTGTCAGATGTTTTTATCACATACAGAAATATAATTGCAATCATATTATGAGTAACAAAAGCTTATATTGACAGTTAGAATGAGTTAATGCAGCAAGTCAATATTTGCAGTGTTGACCCTTCTTCTTCAGGACCTCTGCAATTCTCCCTGGCATGCTCTCAATCAACTTCTGGACCAAATCCTGACTGATAGCAGTCCATTCTTGCACAATCAATGCTTGCATGTTGTCAGAATTTGTAGGTTTTTGTTTGTCCACCCGTCTCTTGATGATTGACCACAAGTTCTCAATGGGATTAAGATCTGGGGAGTTTCCAGGCCATGGACCCAAAATCTCTATGTTTTGTTCCCTGAGCCATTTAGTTATCACCTTTGCTTTATGGCAAGGTGCTCCATCATGCTGGAAAAGGCATTGTTGATCGCCAAACTGCTCTTGGACGGTTGGGAGAAGTTGCTCTCGGAGGACATTGTGGTACCATTCTTTATTCATGGCTGTGTTTTTAGGCAAGACTGTGAGAGAGCCGATTCCCTTGGCTGAGAAGCAACCCCACACATGAATGGTTTCAGGATGCTTTACAGTTGGCATGAGACAAGACTGGTGGTAGCGCTCACCTCGTCTTCTCCGAATAAGCTGTTGTCCAGATGTCCCAAACAATCGAAAAGGGGATTCATCAGAGAAAATGACTTTACCCCAGTCCTCAGCACTCCACTCCCTGTACCTTTTGCAGAATATCAGTCTGTCCCTGATGTTTTTTCTGGAGAGAAGTGGCTTCTTTGCTGCCCTCCTTGAGACCAGGCCTTGCTCCAAGAGTCTCCGCCTCACAGTGCGTGCAGATGCACTCACACCTGCCTGCTGCCATTCCTGAGCAAGCTCTGCACTGCTGGTAGCCCGATCCCGCAGCTGAAACACTTTTAAGAGACGGTCCTGGCGCTTGCTGGTCTTTCTTGGGCGCCCTGGAGCCTTTTTGGCAACAATGGAACCTCTCTCCTTGAAGTTCTTGATGATGCGATAGATTGTTGACTGAGGTGCAATCTTTCTAGCTGCGATACTCTTCCCTGTTAGGCCATTTTTGTGCAGTGCAATGATGACTGCACGTGTTTCTTTAGAGATAACCATGGTTAACAGAAGAGAAACAATGATGCCAAGCACCAGCCTCCTTTTAAAGTGTCCAGTGGTGTCATTCTTACTTAATCATGACAGATTGATCTCCAGCCCTGTCCTCATCAACACCCACACCTGTGTTAATGGAGCAATCACTGAAACTATGTTAGCTGGTCCTTTTAAGGCAGGGCTGCAATGATGTTGAAATGTGTTTTGGGGGATAAAGTTCATTTTCTAGGCAAATATTGACTTTGCAAGTAATTGCTGTTAAGCTGATCACTCTTTATAACATTCTGGAACATATGCAAATTGCCATTATAAAAACTGAAGCAGTAGACTTTGTAAAAATTAATATTTGTATCAAAACTTTTGGCCATGACTGTACTTCGATGGTGTTCAATTCCTGTGATGTCTCTGCAGATCAGGAACAGACTTGATTCACGTATTGTGTCAATGGAATATTTTGTGGCAATTATGTACACGATAATTATCTCACACCTCATATAACAGATAAATGTCTGTCATGTTACCACAGATGGAACACAACAGAACATTTTTTTTTTGCAAAACGTTCTGACCTGATGGGACAAATAACCTGCGGCTCCCTTCGGCCTTTACTGTAGAGATTGTAATGCAATTATAGATAAAAGAACAAAGGGCGGCTACAGTGGTAAACGGTATTACACCACTTACATTCCTGGATGGTCTCCAAATCAGAACCAACAAAGGAATACTGGGCATTAGAGACATTATTCTGAGAGAGTTTCTGCTCTTGCTCAATCAACATGTAACAAGAGAATGTCAATAAGTATCATACATGAAGTAGAAGGACTCTTCTGACTTCTATCTAAACATACTGTAAATCACAGAGAGTTATTTCTCAGCAGGCCCCTCATGCGGCCCAGCGAGAGGACTAAGCACCTGAGAATGTTCGGAATGCGCACCTGAACCAGTTGGTTAGCGTCATCATCACATAGAGAGAGGCAAGCACAAATACAAAGTGGAAGAAGGAGTAGCTGTAGATCACTCGCTCATGCTCGTCGTGTATGACTGTCTGTCCACCTCCAATGTTTGCATCCTCCTCGCAGTTCTTATCCCCTGTTAGAGAAGGAAAACAATGACTACCCCATTTTCCACAGCATTATCTACACTTACTGTTGCACAAAAACCAGTGAGAAGTAGCTAAGGCTAGTCTCACATCCCTGGCATTGTCATCTGACAGCCAGTTCCAAGACAGAATGCCGGGAATGCAGTGTTTTCTGTCCGGCCATTTTTGCCAGATCTCCGCCAGACCCAATTTTAGTTAATAGGGTCGGTGGACATTCTGTTTGTATCCGGCACTGCCAGATCCAGAGAATTCCAGCAGGGTGTCCTCTGCCAGAACAGCCAGCCAGAATTACTGACCAAGATGTGAAACTAGCCAAAGCAAATCTTCTCTGGAGTTCTCTGCATCTGGCATTGCTGGATGCTGCCTGAATGCCCGCTGGCTCTATTGACTATAATGGGGACTCGCTGAGATGAGGCTGCAACCCAGCAAATATGCCAAGAATCGGGCGGACAACTGCTGTGCACTAGTGTGAAACTTGCCTACTTTGGCTAGTTGCCGCTAGCATTAAGATCCTCTAGCAGGGTCTTTCGGAAGAGGCCTAAGGCTGCGTTCACACAGTCAGTATTTGATCAGTGATTGTAAACCAAAATCAGAAGTGGAGCATATACAAAAATAAAGCATAATGGAAAGAGTTTGTGATGCGCACCTGATTTTGGCTCACATAAAATGTTGGTGGGGGGGGGAACAGCCAATGGCAGGCAGGGACGGGCCATTGGCTACTATCCCCCGACACCAGATGTTTTGATCCCAGGAGCGGGGCAGGTAGTGGGGAGCCAGGTAAGTAAATTCAGTGTGAGGGGCCTAGCATATGGGGAACATTTGTTTGCAGCCAATAGCAGGCCGTGACAGGGATGAACCTCCTGTGATTCATAGCATCACCTGGGCATTAGAGGGGGCATTATAGGGGTTGGATAACTCCTTTAATTCAAATACACACAAATGTACAGTGTAGCTACAAGTGCAGCATGGATCCATAATATGGCAGTCTGCTTGAGGCCTTAAAGGGAGTCTGTCAGCAGGTTTGAATCTGCTAAAAAAACTTTTCTACACTATAGTAGTAAAAATTGACAAAATTGTACAATGACTGAACACAACAAAAAAGCAAAAAACATCTATTGCATAGATATTGGGACTTTTTACAGTGCATTCGACACAAAAGAGAGTCGAAGGAGTGGCGGTGGCGGAGCGGGAGCCAGGACTCCAGCCCAAGAGCAGGCAGTTTTTCCCAACAGGCGCACAGACTACCAAGCACACGCCTAATTTATGACAAGGCGCACGTTCCGTCATAAATTTGGCACGTCTTCTGGCATCTTCTAGTATTAATCAAAGGTGTTTCTTCTCCAAAGTACATTAATGAGGGCACAAAAGCAGCTGAAGAAAACAGGATTAGGCTACATGAACACGACAGTGGTTTTTGCGGACTCCGAGCTGCATATTTCTATCTATGGGGCTGCAAAAGATGTGGATAGCACACCGTGTGCTGTCTGCATCCGTTGCTCCATGCTGCGGCCCTGCAAAAAGAATAGAACATGTCCTATTCTTGTCCGCAATTGCGGACAAGAATAGGCATTTCTATGATTGCTGTGGCATGTGTGGTCTACAAATTGCGGAACGCACATGGGCCGGTATCAGTGTTTTGCAAAACACAACAGTCGTGTGAATGTAGCCTTAGACAGTCAAAAATTATGAAACTGATGTCAGAGCATTAGAACTATAAAAGCTGGTATCTATTATGAGAGCTATGAACTCCAGGCTTGATGCTCTCATCTGTACATTTCAGAATGGTACATACTGTATATGTTTACATCAAAGTAGCCATAAAAAACCTAAAATGTCATCACCTCTTTCCTCGTCCTCTTCTGGACAGCAGAAGCAGCAGGATGCTTTCTACAAATAAGATGGATACAATAAGACACTACAGCGGATCCATACATACATATGAGCTGTATTACAATTCTGTAGATTTACTCCACACTATTATCACCCACAACACAGTCAGTGTATCCCATCTCAGTGCACTGGGCGTCACTGTTCTCTTGCTGCTCAATTTACCACAATAATTCTTCAATTGGATATGCTGATCTGAACTAGCAGTGAACCTCCTAAAATCCTGAGCTCACAGAATGATTACCCACCAGGAAGGAAATGTGAGAAAATGACTCTGTTCTGAGCGATAACAGGACTTTCTGAATGCACCAAAATGTGTTTCTTTCCAATACAGAATAATAGTTACTAACCTGGAACTCATACGTGTAGACCTTAATCATCCACATTGGGCCAAACATTTCAGCCAAGTAGGAGGCTTCATTGCTGTGGACATTTGAAAATACATGCAACATTAATGGTCAGTACATTGGCATGGATTGTGGTCAGTGCATTGGCAAGCATTATATCAGGTCTTCCATGATATTATACCTTTGCAGCCATTTTTACTGCTCTGTCCAGTTGCATCCAAAAATTAAAAACACAACTTTGCAAATAGTTTTGATTAAACATATCCAACTGGCTCATGATTACAGCTCCTATGCAGTCCTATATGTCTCCATGGTTACAGACTACAAACAAACCCTGCTTTTAGTCAGATCTTGAAGTCTCTCTGACCCCTCTTTTTCTATCTGTAGGTTAGCAAGAAGAGAGGGGAAATCTAAAAAATAAAGCATGATTTGAAATGTGAGTAGCAAATATTAGGGGTTGTCCACATTTTTTTAAAGGGAATCTGTCACTAGCAACCCCCCTTTCTAACTTGCATAGGCACATAGCTAGGGTTCACCTGATTTTTCTGTTAATCTGAGGCTCCTGACTCACGATACTTTTTCTTAATATGCAAATTAGGACTTTGGTGCAATGAGGGCATCATCTTTGCTCTTGTTGCACCCAAGTGCCACCTCTTTCTGTGGCTAGGCTTTCCATGGCTGCTTTTCCACTGCCTGGCCCTGTCAATCAAAGCAGCGAGGGAGGGACTGGCTACAGAAACTATAGGAGATCGGGTGCAACAAGAACCATGGTGACACCCTCATTGCACCAAAGACCTAATCCGTATACTGTATTAAGAAAAAGGAAATGAGACTTAATAAACAAAAGAAAAACAGCGTTTTAATGAGATGAACCACAGCTCTGTGCCTATGAAAACAGTTTGATAGGGAGGTTGGTGGTGACAGATTCACTTTAAATATCCCTCCCAGGCTGCAGGATCTGTGAAAGGAAGTATATTTACCTGCTCCAGGTTCCAGCTCTGTGGCTCCCAGGCTGCACTTTTGGTCCCCACATGGACGGATGGGGTCATTTGCGCCACTGCTGCCAACAAGACTTAGTGGTAATGTGTCCCCAAGTGGCACGTGATCCAGCAGTGCTTGGGGACGAGGCCAGTTCTTGGCTGCAGTGGCCACCACAGAGGAATAAGCATTACACAAGTACCATTCACATCAATGAGTTGTCTTCGTAACGTGGACAGGTCCTCCAGAGTGAGACATGCTCTTTGTAACCAAACTTTACCCTGGTCAAGAGATAAGGGTCCTGAATAAAGGACCCCCCCCATTAACTCAGAACTCCCTGGACAGCCCCTTTAAGAAGGGTTTAGAGTCTGATAATTTATGCTGATTTATGAGAATTTATTAAACTGATTCCAAAAGAAAATGTCACAATCTATACTTACAATGAAAAATCTCCCACTCCCATCTCACCTATGTAAACCAGATTACATACTGTATGTTTTAAATCAGCAGAGTGGCTTTCCTAATCTTCCAAATTTCTGCTTTGTGTCAGCCAGATTGCTGAGCAGAGGCGTAGCTAAGGACTGATGGGCCCTGGTGCAAGAGTTCAGCTTGGCCCCTTCCCTCAGTGCTTTATTTCCAGGGGCAGGGAAACACATAGCTTTCGTGCTGCCTGTGGCAAAAATTGAGACGATACTCCCCATAGCCAAATTCTCAACCTAACCCCTTCCCTCCAGCCAGAGGTGTAACTTGACCAGTATGCACTTTCTATAATATTGGTGTCTTCTTATGTGACACAAGGGTCTTTGGGCCCCCTCAGGCTCCTGGGCCCACCCCCTATAGCTACGCCTCTGCTGCTGAGTATGGATGCTGTTAGGAGAAGGAAGATCAGCTAATGAGGAATCGTGTGAGGTCTCTTTCTTTGACTGAAGTTTATTGACCTTCAATAAATTAACCAATGTTCTGTTACCGAAGAAAGTTTTTTGTACGGGATCACATAGCGTCCTTATTATCCTGTGTGTAACCCTTTATGTGCGCCTGTATCCCTGTACACCTGATGTCATTTGTAGGGTCCGCAATGGTAATTTGAATGTCTATGTAATTTAATGAACATAGTATATACCCAATAAACACCAATTTCCATGTGAATATTCAATATCATGTAAAACACAATCCACCTTTGGTCAGTTCCAACTTCCTCAGTGCAGAAAAGATACAATGAGGGTTGAGTTGGATTCCATGTTTCCCCGTTGGAATTTCAAGGGTTTGGAAAAGTATGGAAATTGGCACGTAAGGTTACTTTCACTTCTGCACTTTGGATTACAGTTTTGAGATTTGGCAGAGGATCTCCAAACCGGACCAAAACGGTTCTGTTTGATTTAAAACATCAGGATGCATCTGTTCTGCTAGGATAAGGTTGTGTTGAATGAAAATGGAACAAACCGGATCAGTCACTAAAAACAAAGTAAGTCAATGGGTGACGGATCTGAAAAAAAAAAAAAACATCTAGCACCATTGTTTCTAGTGATGGTTCAGTTCGTCCCATTTTGATGCCGGTCACAATGGTGCTGGTTTGGAATGAATACTAATGTATCCTGAAGGGAGCATACACCGTTCAGAATACATTGGCCCTAAACGTAACCGTTTCAGCCTGGTTTTGAGATCCTCTGCCGGAAACCGAAACACTGATGTGAAAGAAGTCCATGATTGAAGATTCTACAGATCAGTTTCTTATATTCACAAAATAATTTATTACCAAGCCATAAAACCCTTTACTTAACCCTGAAAGCTGATGGAGAAACAGTGACGTCTTGGTGGAGCCTACCATTAGCTTATCTATCCGACACTCTCTATGGAAAAATAAGCACAAGACACACATACAGCCTGTTTGTGATACATACAGACCCCTCTACAGCATGTTACCGTACTTCACATTGCGTGGCACAGCAGTGGCTAGTACAATATGTACTGAGTTTATTATTCTCTAACGCACCCCTTTTATCTTATAATCCTCACACAACTATATACCAAGCTCTAATGTCCCAGAAAGAATCCAACTCTTCATCCTCATGTGCAATCCAGAGATCTTAACCACTGCACTTGTTTTATTGGGAACAGTCAGCTTTTTATGGCCGCCTCTTCCCCCTTGTTAACAGCAGCGGCAATAAAAAGCTTGGCTGCACAACAATACAGCATAGTTAGAGGTATTTACAGCGCCGCAGAGTTAGCAAATGTCCATAAGTAGGCGTGTGTTGGAGGACAGATATCCAGAGGGCAGCTGCAGCCGCCGGCCTCTGGGTTTTGAACTTCTAATATCGTTGGCTTAATTAGAAAAGATATTTGGCATGCTTGGAGAACCAGTAATTCCCCACGGTTCTCTTGCTGCTCTGTTCATGACCTTTCCACATTTCCACTCGGAGCTCAGTTAAGTATAGTAAGCCCCATTATTTATAACAGCTGGCAAACAGAACGGCAAATATTTTCATGTTTTCACCATTCGTGGGCATCATTTTTATTTAAAGTGCTTCCTCCCTCTCATTCCAGATCACTTTTAGCTAAGGAAGAAAAACACTTAGACCAATGGAGGTCAAACCAACAGATCCCAGTGGATTTCATGACTGCTTATAGTGATGAATGTCAACAAGTCACCAACATTTCATGAAAACTATTTGCTTGAGTTATTTCAGGTTGAGGAATGGAAAAACTGTCATTTTATTTCACATAGCGTTAAGCTCCCTTTACCTTTAAGAAAGGGTTAGGCTAATTTCACATGGGTGATCAAGGATTGGGATTGGGCTTTAAAATGCTGTGAGCTCAAACCGACAGTACTGTCAGGACCTGTCACCGCTCCTAACATGGCTGTTTTAATAGCTTCATACATTCCCCATGTAATAACAATTCTGGAGCATCTATTCTTATGGCTCTATGTTGTACCATTCCTTTGTTAGTTTTATTAGAAGTTATGAATGAATTGCTACCAGTCTGCAGTAAGGGTACAGAGGTAACCAGTTTGGGGGGGGGGGGTGTACCTGCACAGACTGAAAATGGCAGCACTGATTGGATAGAGTCAGTCTCTGCAGGTACACCCCCCAACTTGTTACCACCCCTCCGTACCCTTACTGCAGACTGCTAGCAATTCATTCATAACTTCTAGCAGGGAAAATAAAGGAATGGCACAACATAGAGCCATAAGAATAGATGTTCCAGAAATGTTATTATATGGGGAATTCATGAAGCTATTAAAAGAGGTATGTCAGGAGCGGTGAACATTTCTCTTTAAAGTGCCCCTGGAAAAAAACTAAAAGTGGCCCAATGTTGTAGTTGGATCCAAATTGACAGCAGGCAGCAATACCATATAATGAAGCACATTATACCACCCCAGCAGAGCCAAATACCACAGCGCATCACAAAATACTGCCCCAGCAACACCTCCCCAAAAACTGCCTCTCTGTGGTGGTTGGCGCCTGGTGCTACGTTCTGTTCTCCTACTTCAGTTGCCTCAGGATGGCAATACAGTTTAAGTCAGGAGGGGATCATTACTTACCTGGCTGCTGGCCATGAGCAGGGCTCAGGCGTCCTCCTAGGCATCGGCCCACCGGAAAGTTTCCCTGTAGGGTCTATGGCCAGTCTGCCCCTGGCTATGAATTGTAAGGGTTTCATGACCATAAGCTGATTGCAGAGTGACCTGCTACTTGGACTCCAACTGATGTAAACCATGGTGACATGCAGCCACTGCATTTTATTAAATGTTCCAAATACCACATAGTGTATAGCCAATGTGATTTGGTGACAATCAAGGAGCTCATTAGTTACGGAGTAATAGATGTTGCAAGGACAGTAAAACTGACATCCATATATTAGTGCTAGTAACACAGATACAATATCAAACAATAACTTATTAAAGGGGTTGTCCGAGTTATATATATTGATGACCTATCCTCAGGATAGGTCATCAATATCAGATCAGCGGGGGCCGACACCTGGCATCCCCGCCGATCAGCTGTTTGAAGAGGAGACGCGTGCCGTGCCAGCACTGCCTCCTCTTCATTGTTTACCTGCTCGCCGTAACATACGTAGCGGTGAGCAGGTGTAATTACAATGGGACGGCTCTGAAGTATACACTTAGATAGGAGCGATCCGTCCTATTGAAATAAATGGGACGGTTAGGTGTAATTACACCAGCTCACCGCTACTGATGTTACGGAGAGCTGTTAAACAATGAGAGGAGGCAGCGCTGGCACGGCGCGCGTCTCCTCTTCAAACAGCTGATCGGCAGGGGTGCCAGGTGTCTGACCCCCGCCGATTTGATATTGATGACCTATCCTCAGGATAAGTCATCAATAAATATAACTTGGAGAACCCCTTTAATGCAAAGGCCGTGTGTGAAAAAAGAAAAGCAATGAGCAGGCCATCCCACTCACCATCCAAGCCAAAAGATCTCATATATATATATATATATAGGGCCTTGAAGGTAACATCGTTGCACTCGGACCCCCAGAAAATACAAAAACAAATATAAGGGTTGTCATCTATCTATCCACTGTACTCATATCTAGATGACTCAGTGGAAGAGGACTAGGTACACCTATCACATATATTTTATGGAACTTCCTTGTTCCTGTGTTTATCCATTTCTTATAGGTTTCATTGAGAAATACTTTATCAGTTGTGGTGGGAAAAAGCTCAGGGTTAACAAACCAAGAGGCAATCCTAGGGTCACCTGCCACAGGTATCACCATATTATCCATATTATAATATTATCCATCTATAAAAACTTGTGAACCTGCTCCTAAAAACACTTTAAGAGACCGCAGGACCAGATATCTCATTACACTTGTACTCCTTAAAGGGGTTCTCCGGGAATTAGGAAAATGAAAATACTTAAATATTACTTTATTTTAAATATATTCCTAAATACCTATCACACTGCACGACAAATTACTTCACAACACTGAGGTAAAGAGCTACCTCGTCTTCTTCTATGATCCTGAATACAGTTTAATATGATCTCCAGCTGAATCTCTGTAGAAATAGAGTTCATGAGGAGACATGAAGTACAGAGAGGAGGATGGGGATGTGGATAATGAGCAGCAGCTCTTGTATGTAGTCTCCATTACCACAGCCTGTCATGTTTGTCCTCTCTGTACTTCATGTCTCCTCATGAACTCCATTCCTACAGAGATTCAGGTGAAGATCATATTAAACTGTATTCAGGATCATGATCCCTGACAAGCAGAGCTGAGAGGAGGATGAGGCAGCTCTTTACCTCAGTGTTGTGAAGTAACTTGTCCTCCTGTGTGATTAGGTTTTGTGTGTACTATTAGGACAGCGGCCATTTTGTTTCTCCTAATGATTGCTCCCTAGACAAAATGATGCATTATAACTAATGAAAGATATATGGGAATACACTTACAATAAACTAATATTTAAGAATTTTCATTTTCTAAATTCCCGGAGAACCCCTTTAAGGTATACCAAAGGAAGTCTCACAGAATTGGTCCCTGAGGAGTTGAGTCTGAATTTCATGCCTGAGCTGGAAATATGGTAAAGGAAATCATTATTGAGATGAAACTTGTCCTTCAACTCTTGAAAGGACTGAAAGACCCCATCCATACAGACATCACCCATGAAAAAGACCCCCTTTGCTTTCCATTTAGCCACGTTTTCAGCCACGTTGTGCACACTTCACCACTGCCGAGTGCATCCTCACCCTTAGTAGCTTTTTCTAAATCACATTTGCCAATCACGTCCCATGCTATATACAAATGTGATTTAGAAAATGTATATCAGAGTCTGACATTTTTTGTGCATTCCTTTTTCAGCTGTTTTTTTCACTATAGAGGATTATAGGGAACACAGCTAAAAAAAACACAATTTCAAAAGGATTCTGCATTTTGAAAAGAAAAATATAATTGACCCAAAAAGGCATAAAAATGATGGAAAAACACCTGTCAAACACACTGTGCAGATTTGCTAATCTAGAGGTGCCAGAATTGCACAAAAACTGGCATACATGCATTGCTCCACATTTATTATGTGTTTTAGATGCTATTTGCGCCAAGGGAATGGGCCATGGCATAGTGGCATAATACAAAAAGCAAGTCAATAATAGGCATAAAGTTAACCTTGCAATAATAGTGCAAGTTTAACTTTATTTTACACTGTCTAACTATTAAACAGAATTAGTAAATCTGTGTTTAGTACTTTTCTCAATTCCCATCTGCTCTTTAGCTAACATCTGACCACAGCATTTACAAAAAAGTATAAAAAACAAAAACACGGGGAGGAATTTAACATTCCCCTCACTCCTATTTTCTGGCGTAGAAAAGTAGCAAACATTGTGTTTGCGACTATTTAAATGTCATTTGCACAAAATTGTTTTCTGCAAGTAATGTTTCTCTACCACCTCCACCATCCATTTTTCAAAAAAGGGGGCGTGCTGAAGGTGCATTATGAGGGCGGGACTAGCGGTCCCATCATATTTAGCTTCTTTTACGCCAATTTTCTGAAAAATTTAATCTAATTTAAGCGCAGCCTCTATCATAAATAAAGGTCTATGATAAATCAGGGCCATGGTGTTCTTCCTAAAAGATCTACATGTTGTGAAACCACAGGAGTGGAATGCTCTAAAGAGTTCTTAAGAGAAATGTTCAAGTTTGATTGCCTCTCACACATGATCTAAGAAATAGTGATATCACACCGAAAGTGTACCAAGTCTAAACTATACCCATTAAGGAGGCCAACTTGGCATGGGCATGAAGATGTGGGTCATGGAAGGTCTCGCTTACAAATTCATGAAGTAAATATGAATGCAATGAAATGCTGACGTTTCTCATGCATATAGACTAACACTTGTGCTGTCTTGTTTGGAACATTAGAACATGACTCATGGACATGCATGGAACATGATTTAGTAAACTGTCTCCTAAATAATATGCTTGCATTTTCTACTCTGCTTAATCTTTGCACATTACGACATGATGAAAGAAGTATTTATGTAAAATTTCTGTTATTGGGACAGCCTGTACAACAAGAACATCACAAGAAATATTCCAAACTTCAACTGATAAAGCTGGAAAAATATGTCACCAAAGCCTCAATTTAGGCTTTCTTGTTTTACATGCATTCCTTTCCCTGTAGGAACTTCTATGGGAAAATGTCTGAATGAAACATTAAGTTAAAAAACACATAAAAAGTGGAAAAAAGGCACAAAAAACATTTGTTTTGCCTTATAACTTACAGTCAGGCTGCCTAATAGCAATGCAAAAACATGCTATTTTTCCTAAAAAACAAACAAACTATGGAGCAATGATTTACTATCCCTATAGATGACATAAGCTTGGACCAGCAATCTAGACCAGATTTACGACAGTGGCGCAGGGATAGACACTTTCATCTAACTCTATTCCAACCATTGGCTAGCCTACTTTAAAGAGGACCTGTCACCACAAAATGCAATGCAGGAGGAGCTGAGAAGATAGCTTGTAATTTATACAATTATATCTTTGCTTTGTTCACCTTCTGTGAAGTGCTATCGGTACAGGGAGGAGGTGTTATCAGTGACTGACAGCTATCTCTGTATGTACACTTACACAGAGAATGTTATCAATCACTGATAACACCTCCCCTGTGTACAACTATCAGTGACTGACAGCTATCTATGTATATACACTTACACAGAGAATGCTATCAATCACTGATAACACCTCCCCTGTGCACAACGATCAGTGACTGACAGCTATGTATGTATACACACTTACACATAGAATGCGATCAATCACTGATAACACCTCCCCATGTACAGCTATCAGTGACTGACAGCTATCTATGTATACACACTTACACAGAGAATGCTATCAATCACTGATAACACCTCCCCTGTGTACAGCTATCAGTGACTGACAGCTATCTATGTATACACACTTACACAGAGAATGCTATCAATCACTGATAACACCTCCCCTGTGTATAACTATCAGTGACTGACAGCTATCTATGTATACACACTTACACAGAGAATGCTATCAATCACTCATAACATATCCCTTGTGTACAACTATCAGTGATTGACAGCTATCTATGTATACACACTTAGACAGAGAATACTATCAATCACTGATAATACCTCCCCTGTGTACAGCTATCAGTGACTGACAGCTATCTATGTATACACACTTACACAGAGAATGCTATCAATCACTGATAACACCTCCCCATGTACAGCTATCAGTGACTGACAGCTATCTATGTATACACACTTACACAGAGAATGCTATCAATCACTCATAACACCTCCCGTGTACAGCTATCAGTGACTGACAGCTATCTATGTATTAACACTTACACAGAGAATGCTATCAATCACTGATAACACCTCCTCTGTGTATAACTATCAGTGACTGACAGCTATCTATGTATACACACTTATACAGAGAATGCTATCAATCACTGATAACATATCCCTTGTGTACAACTATCAGTGATTGACAGCTATCTATGTATACACACTTAGACAGAGAATACTATCAATCACTGATAACACCTCCCCTGTGTACAGCTATCAGTGACTGGCAGCTATCTATGTATACACACTTACACAGAGAATGTTAGCAATCACTGATAATACCTCCCCTGTGTACAGCTATCAGTGACTGACAGCTATCTCTGTATACACACTTACACAGAGAATGCTATCAATCACTCATAAATCACACTTTGTCATTGATCTTAGGTTTTGAAACCAAAACTAAATGTTGAGAGGACTTTATGTGTCATGTCCCAAATGTACATTTTACATGATTCATCCTTTACAATCTATGCACGTTACTTGTTTGCTTGTACTCATACTTATTGAAACAATGTATAGATTTCTTTAGACATACCAGGCGAACAGGACACAGACGTACATAATGCAGGCCCCAATAATAGCAATAGACGTATCTTCTGTCTGTAGCCCATCGCTGCTGATGCTTGGAAAACACGCTGTGATATTCTCTCCTCTGTACAAAACTGCAGAGAACACATAAAAAAACATTGAAAACTGAAAGATTACACTTGACAAAGAAAAAATCTGTAGTCCCACATCAGCAGCCAAACTGTAGTTTAGATCAATCTGGAGCAGAGAGGCTTAGGCATGAGTGCAGGTGAATACACATAAATTCACATGGAAATTTGTATGGATTTTATGTGAGTTCTCCAACACTCATATGCAGGTAGCCTAAGCCTTTCTGCACCATATCCGCAATTTCTAACAGTGGTTTTTGGTGCGGATTAGATGCGGTTTTGCCACAGATCTCACCCTTCATTGGAAACGGGTTTAATCCGCAGCTAAAATCGCAAACATGCAGATCTGGAAATCCAGACTGCAGGTCAATTTGCGCAATCTCATACACTTTGCTGGTACTGTACTATGTTGTGGTTTTTCCATGCAGAAAAAACGTATGTATGCCGTGAGATGTGTAGGTGGCCTTATAGTGGTCGTGCCAAGTTTGAACATATCAGATTGGTGGGCGTCAAACCGTTGGGCCCTCCAACAATCCTGAGGATGGTGTCCCGTTGCTCTTGCACACTTCCCCTCCATTCATTCTCTATGGGACTGCTGAGTACAACCATCAGCTACCAATGCCAAATACTTGGCACAACCCCTTTAAAGTGATTTTTCCATCATAAACCAATCTGTTTTGCAGACAAGAATAGGACTTTCTAGTAATGGGAGTGAGAAAAATGCAGATTGCACATGGAAGGTGCCTGTATGTGGAGTGCAGCACGGACACAGTTGTGTGCATGTGGCCTTAAAGAGTAACTAAACTTTTTTATACATTTTTGTGAATGTGTCCCTAATGCCTAATAATACTTTTTGTAATATAGTTTATTAATGTATTTGTATTTTTATTACACTTTTCCCTCCCTAAAGCGCACGTTTCGCTGTGCTCCTAAAATCTACTTCTCTGTACACCACTGACTGCTCAGCGGTGTTCAGTGTATTGCTGCTCCTGCCTGTGCCCCCCGGAGGTTTACTAAATGCTGGCATAGCACATGGGTACCCTGTAACCATGTGCTATGCCAGGATTAGCTGAGCGGACACCTGCCTGTGCCTGCTTCACTAAGCTAAGAATCCTGCATGTCAGCTCCTAGCTTAGTGAAGCAGGCACAGCCCGCTCCACTCAGCTAATCCTGGCAGAGCACATAGGTACAGAGTACCCATGTGCTATGCCAGGATTTAGCAAACCTCTGGGGGGCACAGGCAGGAGCAGCCAGCGGTGTACAGAGAAGTAGATTTTAAGCTCACAGCAAAACGTGTGCTTTAGGGAGGGAAAAGTGTAATAAAAATACAAAATACATTAATAAACTATATTACAAAAAGTGTTATTAGAGCATTAGGGACCGGTTAAAGGGGTTCTCCAAGAATTAAGAAAGTGGAAACACTTAAATATTACTTTATTATAAATATATTCCCAAATACCTTTCACTAGTTATAATGGTTTGTTTTGTCTAGGGAGAAATAAAATGGCTGCCGTCCTATTAGTACACGCAAAACCTGTCCTAATCACACAGCAGGACAAGTTACTTCAAAACATCCTCCTATCTGCTCTACTTGTAAGGGATTATGATCCTGAATACAGATGATAAGAATTTACAGCTAGAGTTCAAGAGGACACATAAAGTATGGAGAGGACAGACTATGGTAATGTGGGGCTGTGGTAATACTGCATACAAGTGCTGCTGCTCATTAGTCGCACACCCACCCTCCTCTCTGTACTTCATGTCTCCTCATGAACTCCATTCCTTCAGAGATTCAGCTGAAAATCATATTAAATTGTATTCAAAATCATAATCCCTGACAATTAGAGCAGAGAGGAGGATGAGGCGACTCTTTTGCTCAGTGTTGCGAATTAACTTGTCCTCCTGTGTAATTAGGACAGGTTTTGTGTGTAATAATAGGATGGCGGCCATTTTATTTCTCCCAATGATTGCTCCCTGGGCAAAAAGAGCCATAATAACTGATGAAAGGTATTTAGGAATATGTTTAAAATAAAGTAATATTTAAGTATTTTCCTTTTCTTAATTCCCGGAGAACCCCTTTAACAAAAATTTATACAAAAGTTTAGTTATGCTTTAAATAGATATTTGTAAAAGTTCATAGATTTTTATGAGCCATCGTTTGTCATACCATTAAAGTGGTGGGAATACAATCAGAAGCAACGGTGACAAAGTGGTGGAGAAACCATACAAAGAGAAAGTAATAAAGAGGAAATACAGCCTGAAGAAGGAAACAAATGTGAAAGGGGAAAGAAAAGTAGACTGTTTTGTTGATTGTGAGCTTGTCCTCTGTAATAATGGCCATGTTTTAGTAGAACGCGTTGACAATTACTTTTTGATCTATCTGGGAGACTGATATAAAACCCCCACAGTGAACACAATCCCCATTATTACAAAGAATAGACACTAGGGAAGTCATTGTCATCTCATACTGACACATATAAGCAAGCTGACAGCACTACAATAAAGAGGTTCAACCAAGGACACGGCAAGTGTATGAAACCAAAATTAGTCTGTGTGCACACATCAGCAAACAGGGTGACAATGGTTGAGCAGTTAACTGGATCACTATTACGCCCAGTTTCCTATGATTTTGTGTGGGGAGATATTTCTTAAAGAGATTCTATAAAGAGATGCAATTATATATTTAAGTCAATAAGGAAAAATTACTTATTATGTCCTCTATAACCCTGTCCTTAATGTCAGCGGAATAGTGTGGTCTTTATTAATCAGCTAAAACCTTAATATTGTATATTTCCCCCCTTGTGGAGCCAAAGCTTGGCCTGTCATGGCATGGACTCCTCCACAAGACTTCTGAAGTTGTCCTATATCTAGCACCAAGACAGAAGCAACTGATTATTTATGCTCTGTAAGTTGTGAGGTGGGGTCTAAATGTCTTCCAATTCTTTTTGCAGAACATCCCACAGATGCTCGACTGGATTGAGATCTAGGGAATTTGAAGGCCAAGTCAACATTATGGACTCTTTGTCATGCTCCTCAAACCAATGCTGTAGAGGCTGGTCGGCACTCCTAGTCAAATAATGGTGGTGCTCAGTGGTAAATTATTAACCAAAGCTAGTTAGACGAAAACCACAGCACTCAATAGGTTGTCTTGCAGAAGATTTATTCCATCCAGATTAATGTACAGAAGATAACTGGCCTATGCTCCTCAAACCATTCCTGAACAATTTTTAGCAAGTTTCTAGTCAGGTTGAAATCTAGTAACTTGAGGATGAATTAATTAGGTGCCCTCACCCTTATATCCTTGGTTGAAAGAAACAACATCACTGCTCTAAACCCTAATGTATGATGTATTGATGTGTATGGGACTCCAACATTAATAGATGCCAAGAACATCTGGTCATCCAAGAGGAGACCTTCAATGTGGGTTATCAAATCATTTGTATCTTAAAGTCGTAACAGAGGGTCTGGGGATAGTGTCTATATAGATGCCCACATTCTGGATAGGACTCCCTATGTCATATACAATTGGCCTTCCTCTCAAGGGGTTAAGATCTTTATGTATTTTTTGTAAGGTGTAAAATGTTGCTGTTGTAGCATATTCTGGTATAAGGAAGTCTGCCTTATTTTTGTTAACCAATTCATCCTCTAATCTTTTTTTTACTATTTCTTTGAGTTCTTTTAGGAATACATTGGTATTTATGGTAGTTTCTGATAGAACCACAATATTTCCACCTTTATCAGATGGTTTGATCATTATATTTTTGTTATTTTGTTAATCTTGTGACCGCTATACTTTCTGATTTAGTCAGGTTGAATTTCTCACTGCTGCTTTCTAGTACTTCCAGTTCATCTATCACTATCTTTTTAAATATGTCTATGTTTGGACTTGAGTCAGGGGCATATTAGAAAGGGAGGTTTTAGGTTCCTGTGTCAGTTGGGGTTGCTCATATCAGGGTGGGTGCTCCGACTATGCCGGAGGTAGTACTCACCTAGTTGATAGGGTGACACTAGACCTCAATAACCGGCACCAGGTTACTATACCTAACCTCTTTAATGGTCTAATGCGTCATCTGGGCATAAAAGTATGACGGATGCACCAGAGACACATACTGTTTTGAAACGACTTAATATTTTGCATAATTTTCTAATAAATGTTAGGTTTTAGCGATTAATCCATTTTGAGTTGAAAGTGAGGTAGCAGGGTGGTAGGGAGGTAGCACACAGGTATGTACCTAGAATATCAAGTGAGAGAGTATTCAAAATAAAAAAGAAGCAATGCTAACCTTCACAAATCCCCTGGTGCTGCCATTCCAACATCACTACCTATTGCTCTCCACTTTCTGGTCCCTTCTTGACACGTAGGAAATGCCTGGAGTTGTCTGCTCAGCCAATCACTGGCAGTAGTGATGGCCTGCCTCAGCCAGTGATTGGGTGACTGAACCTTTCCTCTGAGTAGAAATAGGACGAGGATAAATGTCAGAATGACAAAGACAGAAGATCAGTGAGGGTCAGCATGGCTTCCTTTTTATTTGTTCTACAGCAGCTCTTCTGTGGGATCAGAGCAGATTGAGCTAGACATTGCTCTTCACATGCATCAGTGAGTCTTAGGTGTGCACAACCTTGTCACCAGATCTCATTTCTTGACTACTTTTGCTAGGTACTAACTACTGCATACCAGGAACATGACCTGCTGTTTTAGAGATGCTCTGACCCAGTCATCTAGCCATCAGAAACTGGCCCTTGTCAAAGTCCCTTAGCTTACTAATTTTTACTGCTTCCAACACATGAATTCCAAGAATTGACTGGAACAGTAAATAGGTGCCATCATCACTAGATAATCAGTGTTTTGTGCGTCATAGTGGACTGTATGTGCTTCTGTTGCTGGTACTACTAGCCTACATATCTTCAAATCTCCTGCCTTGTCCTTCTCGTTTCATACCGTACTGCAGCTGCCGCTACTACTAGCCCTAAACTGCCGCACATCTCTTCTGTTTTCATTATGTTCCATACTGTGCTGCTGCTGCTGCTACCTGGCACCAGGCCTCAAACAGCTTCCAAAAAGGCATAATTTTTTCATGGCTTTTGGAAAAAGCCAATGTTTCTTCACTTTCCAGGACAATCATCAAATTAATTATTTAAAATTACACCAAACCTGTTGCTGCTCTTTAAAAAGGGAGAGGCCATTGCTTCTTCTGATACTACCGTGCGTATAAACACAGGCAGGAACATTTTTGGATTGCTTGTTCAGAACAAGAAATTGTTTTTTGTTTTTTAATACTACTCTGTGTGTGTAAACACCGGCAAGCATCTGACCCCAAAAAAGGGTAATTTTTGGACTATTTCAATAGCATAACAAATTGACAGTGCCGTGTGTTTTTAAACAGGCTGTTTGTTACCACTGGCTACCACTGGTTTACACATAGCCTTATGTGTCTCTGTCACTTTGACATTACTAATGCTGTATTGGCATTAAAGCTTGAAAGGGGCTGGTTACCGTCCTAGGAGTCCTCAGAGTGTTATGAATGACTTTTCAAAGCAATCAGGGTACTTTTGAATCGGGTCAAATTCATTTAGACTGAATTGAATCTGATGACTGCAATGATAGAATCGGAAACCTAGAAAATTCACTAACCTCTTTCAGGAGGCCGACTAGACAGGGCTGAAAATGTAAGGTACGTGACATAGCAGCTAATAATTGAAGCTTGTAGCAATCCAGACCGAGGCTGCTCTGCAAAACAAAAAAAAAACTGATTATATAATTATTCCTATAAAGAAAATGTAAACTATACTAGAAGTATATAGCATCTTTCCAATAGATGAAATCATAGCCTCTAAGCCAAGAAATACTCTGGCACTCTAGTAACAGCAGGGGATGTAACATCAAACGGGTGGATACTCACAGCCCCTTTGGTACAAATGTCAAGATACGAGAATACCATTCACATGCTAAGTAGACAAAGTCATGACCTCACATGGCCTCACTATATGATTTGTGCCAATGGGATTACTGGATGGGATGCTGAGAGCTGTGGGCTCTTATAGGATTTAGAAGAATAGTTCAAACATAAATCTAGTTTGCTTATTGCTGTGCAGACCAGAGAGTGATAACTTATCAGACTGACCCAAACAGCTGGAAATCTGCAGCTATCATTCAAACTGCTGAAGAAGAACATAGTATGTCATACGGTTACTTGTAAAATATATAGGATCTCAGACATAAACAGAACAAAAAAGTGTTGTGCCCATAGAGATGAATCTGATTCGAGCTTTTAATTTTCCAGATCAGAAGCTGCTGCATGAAGCTCAGGACGAGGAGTTTTACTTATGTTCTATAGACATTTCACTGCCAGTTAATTGCCTCCGATATTCCAAACACTGTATTTACCACTTTATATTACAGTGGTCTCTCAAGTTACAATATTAATTGGTTCCAGGAGGACCATTGTATGTTGAAACCATTGTAAGTTTAGAAATCGGTTCCAAAGCCCCAAAATGTCTTCCAAGATAAGAAAAAAAAAGAAGATTTAAGAAAAATAAGCAGATAACTAAGACAGATAAAACAAGTCCTTACATATAACAGTCAGGAATAGCTACTAACTAGCAACTAATCCAGCGATTTTACCAGAGAAGTGGTCTTGATTGGTTGGATCTGAGTCTGAGACATTTTATGTTGAGTCTGGTTTCAACTTACGATGGTTCAGAAAACACCATTGTATGCTGAAAATATTGTATCCTGAGGCCATTGTATCTTGAGGGATCACTGTATATTAATTACATACAAATATATATTATTCCTGTGTTTGTATAGGCTTCCTCTGTGTTCTCGTTTCCCCTCACTCTCCGAAATTACATAGATAGATGAGTATGAGCCCTGGCATAAATTATGACATTCTCTGTACAGACGCACAGAATAAGTTGGCACTATTTTAGCAAAAAATAATTAATCAACAAATTTTGCTGTCATTGACTTTCTCTGCACAAGACCAAACTTATCTTTCCTGTAGATCTCACAAAAAAAAATAAAAAAAACAGAAGCAGGTATGGGTCTCTCCATGCAGGAAATTTAGCAGACAAAGCACTAAGAAACCCATACACATAAGACAGCTCCCCTATAAATATTGGAAATGTAGGGGAAGAGAGATAAGAAGCTGCCAGAAACCTCCAGTGATGCTTGTCTCCCTGTGAAATCTTCTGGGGGAAAATCTTATGTCTAAACCTTGTTTTCCTTACTGGAGATATAGGAGACTGTCAGGTTCCCCCAAGAAATATCTACTGTACTGATCAGATCTTCCTTCTCTGTGTACTATAACATTGCCTTCTGTGGGCCTTATAAGATGATCCCACAGCAGATAAGACTATCATAAGGCCTCTGCACAACTATGCACGAAGCATGACTATGGGCAGATAGAGTAGCATTTCATAAGCCAGTCTTAGTCAGCAGTCTGTAAAATGTGCAGATTTTATTAAAAAGCACACGTCTCAATAAATTTGCTGCATCTTGGCCTGTCCAAGTGCCACAAACTGGAATCTACACCAGCTTTGGGCTGGCATTGACTTCAGCTATAATTTGTGCCTATGTTCTGTCTTAAAGGGAATCTTAAAGGGCCCTTCACACAGATTGTACTTACCTCACTCTCTGGCACCCACACTGCTTCTGTTGCTAGCAAGCCGCCGCTGCATCTCCCCGTCACGCAGATGAAAACATCAAGCATCGGGCCGGGGGACAGCCAATAGCAGCCGCGACAGAAATGATCCTCCCTAGCGGGCCTGCTATTGCCTGCAACACCACCGCCGTCGTCAGATGTTTTCATCTGTGCAATGGGTGCTGAAGGTGCTGGGGAGTGAGGTAAGTACAATCTGTGTGTAGGGTGTGGGCACATGGGGTGGGCATTATAGGTCTTGGATAACCCTTTTAACAATGTATTTCTTGATTAAAGACTCCCTTTAAATTATTAAAAATTTGTCAGCACAAGGAGGCCCTGCCCATTCTGTGAAGTGCCATGAGGAGTGTGTATGTTTGTGTGATTGTGACCCCCATTGGTGGCAGAGGCTGGGCATGCTGGCGCTATATATGAGCAGCAGAAATAAATAAAAGCTTTTGTGGTAAAGTGTTAGAGTACCGTAGTTTTTGCCGTCTACCTTGTCATCCCCATACAAGCTACCAAGTAACTACAACCCCTGGTATATACTGTACTTACTGAGCTGTACACATGGGGTGATGGCAATGAATGACATGATTATACATAAGCTGATGTTAATGCCGATGAGCCCTTTGTTCAGAAGACAGCCAACTGGATGGGTGAAGTAGGTGTACAGGAAATAGAAGGCCAGGGAGGCAAAGGAATAGAAGAGCAAGGTGGCAGCCAGGACAGCAAAGTACCAGCGCTTGTCTTTGGATGCACCGGTCAGCCTACGGAGAGAGAAACAGATAGGATTCAATGGTGATATGATTATAAGGGGTAATGCACAGGGGTCCAGTAGGTAAAGGGGCCTACTACCACTCTAACAGCAGCCTCCTACTGTCTATTTTAGATGCAAGGGGCTGGACAAATGAATTCCATAGCTGTACATTAGTGAAGGATTCATATGCATAAAGTGGAAATCTATCATGAGCTATCAGAGAGTAAGGGGCCCATATACTCTTCTTGCACAGGAGCTGCCTGCTGTCCGTGTCCACCCCTGGATTATACATCTTTCATTATACTTTCTATGCATCCGAATAGCCATTTATTGCAGCACTGGAAATGCTGTGTATGAATGAAGCCTTCACTGAGGAATCACCAATAGTGTGAAATGGCTTTCTGCAGGTTTCTGAGCACTGACCATATATATTCATGGAGGGGAAGGTACACTAAGTCACTACCATTACAGTCTTCTACCAGTGACCCACCTACGACACTAGTGAGTTTCCAGGTTGATTTGTTTGGGCTGTCCTGCTTTCCTCCTAGTGTCTATAGACAAGTTAGTTTGCTTTCATTAAAATTGCCCCTTGTATCTGTAACTAAATAAACTACACTGATTCCAAAAGCGCCTAGTCCTGTAAATGAGAAGTGCTGGCCGCAAAAAGGAGAGATCTCACTGACACTGTCTATACTGCCCCCTTGTGGTAAGGTCAACTGCATACATAGTCCAAAGTGTTTCTATAATAAAATCTGGAACATAAGCAGAGTAAAATCTTACCAGTTCTTGTTCCAGGTGTGAGCAAATGCTGTTATCAGTATGAGCTGGATGAGAACAAATGAGAACCCGCCACATACACCGACATAATGCCATACTGCAAAGACAAGTGGCAAGAGTCAGTCCAATTTCAAAAAAACATTTTAAGGGACATATATATACCAATAAATACATTAAGGTATATATATATATACACACATTAAATAAATTGAATAGATAAGTAATAGAAAACATATGTCATATAACTGTACAATGTAAAAGGAAAGAGGCTATTCTATCACTGGAGCTACATTAAATGGCAATTTTTAGGATACAGATAGATTATCCATTTACCTAACTTTAGTTGAACATCTTTTACCTGTGGCTCTTAAAGGAGTTGGTCATCTGTTGGGGTTGTTAATTTGGCACCCTCCCCCCTTCCCTCATGTCCAGACCTGCAAAGGGAAGCATACTTACCTGGTCCCTGCCACTGAGTCCTTGAGGCTTCACTCACTGGTCCCCAGTTGTCAACATCCGCTTTGACTGGCTGCAGCAGCGACCCGAGCGAGACAGCTGAGGCTGGGTAGAGCAAAGGACCTGGGAACCAGCGGCAGCGAGCAGGTGAGTAAATTTCCTTTTGCGGGTCTGGCCAGGAGGGGAGAGTTTGCCAAAAAAAAAAAAAGGTGGCCAACCCCTTTAAACTGTTGTGGACTTATGAGCTCTATTACCATTAGGGTGGATTTACACATAGGTATTCAGTGGTGTTTTTCAGCCTTTTTGCCTTTTAAAATGTTATTTGCATGTGTTTTTTGGTGCATTTTTATGCAAAAGCTCCTGAGGTTAGCTGTGAGAATCCATTTTTTATTTTTCACAAAGCATGTTGAAGCAATGGTGTGTTTCCCATCTCCTCTATAAGGAAAAAAACATGTGAAAAAATTCCATCCACATATTTGTTTTGAAAAAAAAAAATCTGCTCTAAAAAAACACCATTAAAGGGTCCTTGCACACATAAACACATGTTTTGGGGGCTGTAAAAATGCCAGAATAAGAGCATGTTTTTTTTTTTTTTTGCTATCTGCAGTTTTTGCTAATTTTTTGTGGTGCTTTTTTCTGCACAGTTGGAAAAGACAAAAAACCTACCTAATTATCAAAAACACCAGTATAAGAAAAATGCTTGAACTTGAATGGGTCCGTGATCCGTCTGCACTGCAAAAAAATAGAACATATTCTTTTTTTTGGGGGTGCAGAGGCATGGGGAGAAACCCCACAGAAACACTCTGTAGTGCTTCCGTGGCGTTCTGCGTTTCTGCATTCCACACCGCACCTTACGGATTGCGGACCCATTCAACTGAAAGGGTCCATGATGTGGTGCAAAAATGGCCAGTGCCCGTATATTGCGGACCCACTCTTTGCCGGCCGCAATACGCCCCTGACCGGCACATTAAAGGACATCTGTCAGCAGATTTGTACCTATGACACTGGCTGACCTGTTACATGTGCACTTGGCAGCTAAAAACATCTGTGTTGGTCCCATGTTGATATGATGAAAAATGGGCAGGGCAGTGAAAACATCATCACGCCTGGCCCTGCCAATCAAAGTGGAGAGGGTGCTGAGAGAGCACAGCCTCTAAGTGTAACAGCTTCGTCATCATTGCTCCTAGAGGCTCAGCTGCATGTAATAAATCATCATTTTTCTCAGTAATGCAGGCACATATGAACATGGGACCAACACAGTTGTCTTCAGCTGCCAAGAGCACATGTAACAGATCGGCCAGTTTCATAGGTTCAAATTTTGTAACCGATGCTTCTTAAGAATTTTTTAAGCTTTGCTCTACTACAGTATTTACTATTTTATTATGGTTATGAAGCCAAAGTCAGGAGTGGATAACATGGCCTCATTCACACATAGTTTTTTTCTGTATTTTAAACCATATGTAAAAACAAACACCAACAGTTCATCATGTTTTATTGTGGTGTTTGTTTACATGTGTTTTTAGTGGCATTTTGTGAATTTTTCTCTTTTTTGTACAAGTGCTTTTAAAGTCATTTTAAATATTATGGTAGGAATACCATACAATAACTTCAGTATACTGTTTTTATAACATTAAAATAACTATTTTATAGACCCCCAATGCCACCAAACCACTTTGAATCTAGGGTTTCCTTACACGTGCCATTTTAAGTGTCTTTTGATGTTTCTTGTGATTTTTACTTGTAGTAGACACAAAAGTGTAAACCCATAGCATATACAGTATATGGACTGTATCATGGATCTGTACAACACGGATCCGTAATACATTCATGTACATATTCCCTAAAAATGATTTTTCTGGAGCCGCTTCTGGTTTTAGATTTAAAAAAAAATCAAAAACTACATTGTTTGGACTGGGCCTTTTACCCCTAAACTGTTTCATGCAAAATCATATGGAGGTATTAATTAAATATAACAATTACATATGAAGAACACATTATCAATGTACTTAGTGAAGGTACAAGGTCTTCACGTACCTAAAATAGGTCATGTTTATTTTTTTCAAATTATGTAATTATTAAGATATTTTAAAGTCATATTTAATAAAGTAAATAAATAAAGCCTTATAGCAACCCCTCTTTTCTAATCTATACAACATCTTTAAGTAATGTTTGTAAAAATCTAATTGCTTTCCATTACTTGGTTAAAGGATGTTTTCCCACAAAGGTCACTTATTCCCTATCCATAGGATAGGGGATAACTGTCTGATTACTGGTGGTCTGACCACTGGCCTCCCCCACCGATCATAAGAACAGGGGATGGGGGTGTTTCATCTTCCCGTGTTTGAATGGAGCAGTGATTGCACGTGTCTTGGCTCTATTCATTTTTATGGGGCTTCCAAAGATAGCCAAGTGATGCGTAGACCGGAGGGTGGTCACAGGTACTTGGCTCTTTCAACATATTAATAAGCATTATTGGCATCTCTTACCTCGTATAAAATAATCACTGGGGATAAAGAATGCTGCAGCACACATGCCAGTTAAAATCAGGAACTTCAGACACCAAAACCTACAAAACATAACACAAATGCCATCATGGATCCTATAGTTTTTTAAAGTCAATAAATATTACTATTTTACTCACTTATATAGCGCTGACATATTCCACAGCGCTTTACAGACATTATCATCACGCTGTCCCCAGTGGGGCTCACAATCTAAGGTCCCTATCAGTATGTTTTTGCAGTGTGGGAGGAAACCGGAGTGCCTGGAGGAAACCCACACAAACATGTGGAGAACATACAAACTCCATGCGGATGTTGCCCTTAGTCAGAATTAAACCCAGGACCCCAGCGCTAACCACTGAGCCACCATGATGCCCAATAATAATGAGATAATCATGTGAATAGGACAGACATGATAACCACGTGCTAAACAATTTTGGATCATGACATATGCCATGTTAGAGGGGTTCTCCAAGACTCACCTGTCACTGGTGGTTCCAGTGCCATGCTCCCTTCTCTCCTCCACTTGTGGTCATTGCTGGACCAGAGGTGTGACGTGTTGTCTACACACACATCACCAGTGGATAGTCAATGGCCATCGAGTCAGCATGTCACACTAATAGTCTAGCAAAGGAGAAGGGTGATCGACACTGGAACCAAAGCACCAGTGACAACCCCTGCACTCTGGCCATATGAAAAGGGGTTTCCAATCTTGGAGAACCCCTTTAAACCTTTCAGAGGTTGGCCACTTTCTGAATATAATGTCTAAGTAAATCTGTAGGACTTAAAAGGGTTGGACTACAAGACTGAAGTTCCTTTTATATGGACCGATAATTGGGCCAATTATCGGGGATGAGCATTTGAAAAGACACTCCTTCTTGATAATTGGCCCATAAAAAACGGGCCTGCAATCACTAGATGAACAAGCAAACACTCATTCATCAGGTTAGCATGTTTTGTAGCCAGCACTAGAAATTATCGTTTCTGTGCAGCAGATGTGACTGTGTAAAAGTGATCTACTCCCCAGAAACAATGATTCTCTATGAGCAACTGCAGTGGTGATTATTCATCCCCATACAGTGGAGATCGTTGCTGCATATAAATCCAGCCTCCGATCACTGCCTGTAACATCAGTCTATGTAACAGGACCATAAGTAATTACATATAATTGGGTGGTTTTATGAAGTATTAAACGTTACCCGTTGTGGACCATGGCTCTAAACTCCTGAGTAGACTTCACGTTGATAAGGAATACTGACTGGATGAAGTAGAAAGAAGCAGTGCCAAAGCAGACTCGGTACACAGCTGTATACCCGACAAGATTGTCACAGTCCTTACCACCAGGCAAATGGTTGCACAGGAGAGAAATCCAAGGCACCTGCCATTGAAAGAAGGCAATACATAATCAGATGCAGATTCAGAAGTAAGATGCAAAATGAGGAAATAATGGGGGAGACTGACAGCAAAATCATCCATAGCCCAAAAAGGAACGTACATCTATGCCTGTCATAAAAGTTTTTAAAAACTTCTAGAAAAAGGGTTGTGGTTAAGAGGGGATGTAAATGCACCATATTTATTATCTTGTGCACAAATTTGTTTGGTGCGCAGTGCACACCATACTTTATGATGGCCATGAAGAGGCATAAGGAAGAGAAAAATGTCAATCCAGTGTGTATGTGTAATGTATGTGCTTATGTAATGTGCGTAGACACCAAAGCAAAATTTGTAATAAAAAACTATAAAAAAAAGTCTTATAGTGAAACATGCTTCTAAATCAATATTATAAATGGCTCCAAAGGTATCTACAGCCTTTATGTACAACCATACTGCAGAATATATGGATAGTATGCAATTATTTATACATAGCAATAAAGTCCATGTGCAATGCTGAATTAATGCAATAAAGACATATATCAGCACTGTTTCATTTACCATAATGCAGAATAATCACATTAATAGAGTATAATATACTAAAAACAAAACAATTCTTCCAAACTATGTATTTTTTAATCCTGTCTCACATTTGGGCTCACCTCACCTTAGTCTGACAATCACGCTCAGTTCGTAACTATATCAGTTGTTCCTCGCGCCTACACATAATCCTGTCCACATCAACTCATTAGTCACTAAAAATGCCATCATTCACCCCCACAATGCCGAAGACCACCACAGACACTGGAAATAACCGCTTCATTATCTAGACCCACTGACCTAGGAGTCGGCAACCACTAGTACTTGAGATGCAGTAAAACTACAACTCCCAGCATGCTTTATTCACTTCAGTGCGAGTTCTGAGAACAGCCAAACATTTCTGCCTCTGGGAGTCAAAGTTTTACCGCAGCTAGAATGGCGGAGGTTGCAGATCTCTGCTCTAGATCACCAAGGATGCTGACACAAAGGCAAGGGCTACACAGTGACACTGGTCACGTGACACCTGCCGCGGCCAGGATCGCTGAGTTGCAGTGATCCCATAGAAATTAATGGGAAAGCCGTGTTGGATTTCATGCGACTGCTGAAGCGATCCCATGCATTTCTATGGGATCACCACTACTCAGCGATCCTGGCCGTGACAGGTTTCATGGGACCAGTGTCGCGTATAGCCCTTGCCTAACACCTTTACTGCCATAGATTGCTTGGCATACGGACATTAATCACATTACTGCCCCAGACCACCAGGGATACAGAGGATCTGAGGTAACTTAGCCAGAGAAGCATCTGAATGTTACGGTGGGCTGCAGCTGATAGGCATGTATTTTTGCACCATGCACATGAGCCTTTAGCTATGCCACTTCTTATACTTACATGCTCCTTGACAGTTTCTGACACTCTTCTGGAAAGCATGAGGCAGCATACGGTGGAGGCTATAATGTGGAAGAATGTGTACAGCAGTCTGGTACCAGTAGAGACCTTGATGCTAGGAAAGCATGCACAACACAAAGAGCATGGGGAGGGCCCACAGCAGCAACAGATCTAAAAAAAAAAAAAAATTAGAATACCTTCACATACAATCAGTGTGAAAGAGAGAATATTACTGTATCTTCTGCCAATTGTGCAAGATCCACATGCAGCCATGTTGTGGATGGTGATTCAAAGCTTGTATACCCAGTATAACTACTAAACTATTGTAATCACTAAAACCTTTTTAGTAAAACATACTGTTCCTGGAAAGCTCAGAAAATGACCTATTGTTACAATCACGTTTTTATGGTAAACATATATTTTTTAAACTTTTTGGTAAGTTTTTATTTAAATGTTTCCATGTTACTATCGATATATTTTTTAAAATTTCTATAATAATGCAATTTTCACACTGGTTACTAGGCCTGAAGTATGTTTTGAAAAGCCATAGACACAATGGACAGGAGCTGACCCAATTGACTTCTATAGGAGAGTTTTCTAGGCATGCTCTGTGACCTGTGCAGAGGTCAGGAGGGAGCTGATATCACCTATTCTGAATGGTGGATCCTGTGTTATCTATACCAGAGGTGTTACTGGTCATTGCAATGCCTGTGAAGATAATGATAATAGCTGCTGTAAAGTTACCTATACAGAACAGGAAATCATAACCTACTATTAGGACTAGTGGCCAGTCCGTAAATTGCTGAATTATATACTTTTATTGTTAAATTTTGTTTTTTTTACATGCATTTTATTATTTTAGAAAAACACAGCACATTTATTCTCCATACAAAATTTAGTCAAACCTTAATTCATACTTTTATTAAGTATACTTATACTAAATAACTATATACATAATATACTAAATAACTATAATTACTTTTATTAACTATAATATATATATATATATAGTGACATGGAAAAATTCTAAAAAAAATATGTATGTTTAATATACAAACGGGATTTGAACAATAGGTCATTTTCTGATGACACAATCCATTTAACCTTATAGTAGGTACAAACATTTAAAGGGGTAGTTCACCTTTTAGCTGGATTTTGGCAAAATAACCTCCCTGCCAGCCTTGCAAAGGGGAAGCATACTTACTTGCTCCCTGCTGCAGGGTCCTGGTCCTTCATTCCCTGGCCTCGGCTGCCTTGCTCAGGACCCCCTCTGTAAACATCTGCCTTGACTGGCTGCAACTGTGACCTAAATCCATTGTGTCACATGATCAATTGACATGATGCAAAGGGGTCAAATCAGAGCTGGGGCCAGTCTTTACCTACCGGGGCCCCCCTACTGTACATCTTGACCAATCTGGGCAATTACAAGACCAACAGGGCAAAGCAGGGAATCCTAGTAAGGTGGGCTGGCAAGGGATGGCTCAGAGGGGTCACCCTTGTCAGGGTAAGTGCTCCGCTACCTAGGCGTAAAGATTAACTCAGGCCAAGTAGGGTTAGAGACCCAGTGCCTTGAAATTAGGGACCCCCCAGAAACCACGGACCTACGAAGTGGTAAGACTGTTCCAATATTTATACTTATGAATACTGCACAAACATGCTTTCACTTATTATCTAACCGGCTTTGTTTTAATGTATCTATAAAAAATTTTATTCCATGTCCTGCTAGAAATGTACATGATGTAATCTGTAGTGAATGTCATTTTCTTACCAGTGTCTGAATTTTTGACTTCTATCATCCTGAAGTTTTTTATCTGTGTCATGTGACCAGTAATTAGACTCACCAACTCACACAGCAACTTATGTGTGGACAGGAAGTCTAATTCTCTATGTATTCCTATGAGACTGAAAGTGAGGCTCCCATAGGAATGAATGGAGCAGTTACTGGCTTTCTGTCCTGGGTCAGTTGGAGGTCAGGGAGTTGGTCACATGACCCAGCTACAATAAGAAGAGGTTTTTACTCACAGAAACAGTCACTGATAAGAAAATGACAATCACTACAGATTATATCATGCACCTTTCTAACAGGTCAGAGAATAAAAATTTTTGCGGGAGTTCTTCTTTAAGTATTACTTAGAGGGCCACCTCCTATTTTTGGTTTATATTAATTTCAGGGTTTCCCATCATTACCCCCTTTATAACCATTGACACATTGGATACGTTATTACAAGACATGAGAAAAATACCCTAATCTAGGGGGACTAGAAACGTAAATGTAGTCTGTTACTTCTGTATGAGATATACCGTAGATATAACAGTATATTATACAGTATGTGGTACTCTGACTGTCCTCATGCTTTTAATAGGCAGCACAGAGGATCATAATAGCATTGGGGAAATTTCAAATGAAATTTGCTTGAGTTGGGAACCACTGATGTAGACAATGTAGAAGTAGAATAAATCAATATTCAAAAATAGCACCAATAACGGTGCAATAGTACTCGTTACCAGGTAAAGTAAGTAAATCTCAAAAGGTAACTACCTGTATGTGTATGATTACATTAAAACATAACTTTTAATAAGGATATTTAGAAAAGTAGAGACATAGATAATTAGAGATAGTATCCCTTGTATAAAATATAAACAGAAACGCCATGCACCTAAGTACCCTTAATACAACAGGGATACTAACAACTCAGTTGAAGGCAGAGCAATTCCATGCCCTCAAACCTTGAACAAACGGTTATTAGTGCACGGCGGCACCAGGTCAAAGAGGAATAACCCAACAGTCCTACCACATCCGTGCAGGTGAGGTCGATAGTTCTTTGATTGGTGTTAAGCTCCCAGGTAATCTGGCATGGGTACGTCAGGAAAATGGTACAGAGGTAATCTATCACCATCCCTAGAAATCCCTAAAGGGGGGTGCTAACATGGCCCTGATGAAACCTAACCATGGAGCACTCGCCCCGACAGGGGCGACCCCATCCGGAACCTGTCCCTCCAATAGGAGACCCTGGATTGCCCTATGTTAATTTCCCCTACATGCACGTTTCACACACGGAGATGCTCATCAGGGGAGATAAACTCAACAGTAGGGTACTAAATAATCCAGTAAACTACATTTACAAAAAACAGAAGATGGGAAGCATCCAGGAGAATGCTGGAGACACCAATTGATAATGATGTCCCCCACAGCAATTTAGGTTGGAACTGATGGTGTCCAAACTAAAGTTAGGAGCAACTCCGGGAAGGACTGATGGTGTCCAAACCAGAGTATGGGGCTCCCAGGGGGCTAGTGGACGGATAATGTCATATCCCTGTTGTATTAAGGGTACTTAGGTGCATGGCGTTTCTGTTTATATTTTATACAAGTGATACTATCTCTAATTATCTATGTCTCTACTTTTCTAAATATCCTTATTAAAAGTTATGTTTTAATGTAATCATACACATACAGGTAGTTACCTTTTTGAGATTTACGTAGAAGTAGAATAAACATCAATATTTAAATTATTATTTTGTGCAATGTGGAAATGTCTCTATGTAAATGCAGAGAGCTGGTTCCAAGTGTGAGCCTTGGGTGATAGAGCCCCAGAGGGTCCTCTGCCTAATACCCGAAATATGAGTATGAATTGCAGTACTGAATAACATTTATCCAACTTCAGTGCAAACGAAGTAACAAGCTTTGGCATTGACCAAAACTTCTTCAGCCTAAAATACTGCTAATAATATTTTTACAGGAACATATAAAGTTTTTCTCAAAATCTCACCTGGTAGGAAACAGAAGTGATGAAATCCTTGCATAGTTTGTTCCTCCTCAGAGCCTTCCGGACAGCCATTTCATCCATCAGCCTCATTATTGCTACTGATGGATATCTGCTTTCTATGATCTAAAGATCTTCACCTTACAAGATAGTGTCTTCCACATCTTGTAGCACTTAATTGTTCTAAGATATGATTTGTCTAAATGTTTTTCTTCCAGCTCAATAAGCGATGTCAAGTTCCCCTTACGATGTTTAGTGATTATTGATTGTGGATGTCCTTCCACATGTATTGTGCCCGAAGATGTCCATAAAAATAAGGTTGTCTTGTTTTCCTTTTTTCATGGTGACAATTCTTGCTGGAGATCCCATTAACAAGCCAGCTCCCATGTCAACATGTCAGTATAATAGATCAAGACAAATGTAGAAGTATCCCCAGCAGCTCGGCCTCCTCTTCTGCGATTTCTTCATTGATATGAGGAATTATTTTCATCGTCTGGAGAAGCCATGCTGGCGATTTATCACCATATAGGCAATGCTATAAAACAGAGATTAGCCTCTGATGGACAGGGCAAAGTCAGTGTACGTCTTACCATCTGCACAGGTGGGGGAGGGCTAGGAAAGGCTCAGGAAATTAAATAGGATTTGTTCAAAGCCAGTTAGTTACATTTCAAAATGACTATGCAGGCAATGTAATGGCTGTTAACACCATCTAGACATAGCATGTGTGCCAGCAAGTGACGGTGGGTGAGCTAGCCAAAAGAACAGCAAATGACATTAATGGGAGGAAGCACCTTGCAAGTTTTGGCCACATCTATATTGTTTATAGACCAAAACAGTTCATAATAATAATTATTATTATTATTATTATTATGTGTTTACAATAAATCTGTTTGTAATATAGTGTTAATATTAATTCTTTCGGGATTACTTTGTGCTGTAAAGCCATATCTAAAAGAATAAAACATCTTCTAAAATATTAAAAATATACGTAACATAGTAAAACAATATAAAAAATAATAAAAGTATCAAACCACATCCAAAATAATAAAAGAATAAAACCATATCTAAAATAACTTTTAAAGGTTAGGCTTTGTTTTCATGTGAGTTGGTGGCTTTGTTTGGGGTCTCCATTTCAAATTCTCTCAATACATGGGCAAAATAAAATGGCACACTCCCTAGTCGAAACCAGATGGACCCCATTATAGTCGATGGGTCTGGTGCTCACTTATGTCTTATTATCATTATTTTTATTTCATGGATGGAGCAAAGCAACAGAAATAACACCGCTGGTCAGAACACATTCTTAGTATAGTATATTTTGTTTCATTTACATTTGACTTCCATCAAGAGGCAACATAAGAAAAATACCTTCCTATAAGGAACTAGAAATGTAAATTTAGTTTGTAACTTCTGTATGAGATATTCCGTAGATTGTTTTTTTTTACACTGAGAGGTGCCGAGCATCTCTACGAATAGTGCTGTGCATAAGCCTATTAACTCTTAATTTAGCCAGGATAAAAATACAGCCAGCAGCTATGTGGTGATACACGGATCACCAGGAAGAACACTGGTGAAGATGTATCTGAAAATACCTGTTCAGTACAATGCTGGAGCCTAAAATCAATAGGTCAAATAAGGTTTGACTACAAATCAGCTCTAATAAAGCAAACAAAAATACTGCATTAGAAAATTTTTCAATGACCTGATGATATTGATTTAATATCTCAGAAGCTTTGTACTGAATGTATTGAGTTTAATAGGTATTTCCACCCCAGTCATTCATGGCTAAGATCAGAATACCTGTTATATGCAGTGACCAGAGATAGCTGGAGTTATGGAAACAGCCAAGCGGGCTGTGCTATGCACCTTCCATTGCTCCGACCACTACTGGACCAGTCATGAAGTCAGCTGACAAATGGATTTTCTAGCGAGCAGGTGACTATTAAAACTTTTCATTATTGTGTAATTCTTGATAAATGTTTTTGTCGGGTCATCATGGTCAGCTGAAAAAGTTTCATAGTAACATAGTTTGTAGGGCTGAAAATCTGTCCATCCAGTTCATCCTGCAAAGCTGATCCCTGAGGAAGACAAAAAAAACCCTCATGAGGTAAAAGCCAATTTTTCTCATTTTAGGGGAAATAAAATTCCTCCCCGATCAGAATTACTCCCTGGATCAACAAACCATATCTAGTAGCTATAACCTGCAATATTATTACCCTCCAGAAATACATGCAGGCCCCTCTTGAACTCTTTTAGTGAACTTACCATCACCACCTCCTCAGGCAGAGAGTTCCATAGTCTCACTGCTCTTACCGTAAAGAATCCTCTTCTATGTTGATGTAAAAACCTTCTTTCCTCTAGACGTAGAGGTTGATTTAGACCATTTTCTGCTGACCACTGATGCCTTTTCATGATCCAACCAACATGATAGCGTTTTTTTGATCTTTATTGGGTGCTGTAGTTGAAAAGTCGTTCCCGTCAGATTACAGATCTGCTCCTCATCAATGGAAGCCTAGAAAACAGAAATGGATAATTTTGTCCAAATTTTTGCTTCGATGACATCTTTCACAGACCATGAACATCAAGTCTCTATAAAACGGTCATGTGAAATCCCTAATGCATGGCTACTTATATAGCACACATATTGGACAACCATTTGAGTCCTAACGGTAAAGTTAAAGGGTCTACCAGCATTACCGGCGGCCATATGCAGAAAACCACTACCGCCAATATTTTGTGTGGCCATTAGCTCTCTTGGGTGGACATGACTTGTTGCTTGACCATACCCTAATAGTTTGGCACATCATTTAGTAACATAGTAACATACTTTATAAGGCCGAAAAAAGACATCTGTCCATCCAGTTCGGCCTGTTTTCCTACAAGTTGATCCAGAGGAAGGCAAAAAAACCCTGTGAGGTAGAAGCCAGTTTTCCCCACTTTAGGGAAAAAAATTCCTTCCCGACTCCAATCAGGCAATCAGAATTACTCCCTGGATCAATGACCCCTCTCTAGTAACTATAACCTGTAATATTATTACCCTCCAGAAATACATCCAGGCCCCTCTTGAACTCTTTTAGTGAACTTACCATCACCACCTCCTCAGGCAGAGAGTTCCATAGTCTCACTGCTCTTACCGTAAAGAATCCTCTTCTATGTTTGTGTACAAACCTTCTTTCCTCCAGACGCAGAGGATGGCCCCTCGTCACAGTCACAGTCCTGGGGATAAATAGATCATGGGAGAGATCTCTGTACTGACCCCTGATATATTTATACATAGTTATTAGATCTCCCCTCAGTCGTCTTTTTTCTAAAGTGAATAAGCCTAATTTTGATAATCTTTCTGGGTACTGTAGTCCACCCATTCCAGTTATTACTTTAGTTGCCCTCCTCTGAACCCTCTCCAGCTCTGCTATGTCTGCCTTGTTCACAGGAGCCCAGAACTGTACACAGTACTCCATGTGTGGTCTGACTAGTGATTTGTAAAGTGGCAGTACTATGTTCTCATCACGGGCATCTATGCCTCTTTTGATGCAACCCATTATCTTATTGGCCTTGGCAGCAGCTGTCTGACACTGGTTTCTGTAGCTTAGATTTCTGTTCACTAAAATTCCTAGGTCCTTTTCTATGTCAGAGTTACCCAATATTTTACCATTTAGTATGTACTGGTGACTTGCATTATTCCTTCCCATATGCATAACTTTACATTTGTCAGTGTTAAATCTCATCTGCCACTTCTCTGCCCAAGCCTCCAGTCTATCCAGATCCATCTGTAGCAGTGTACTGTCCTCTTCTGTGTTAATTACTTTACACAGTTTAGTGTCATCTGCAAAAATTGATATTTTACTGTGCAAGCCTTCTACAAGATCATTAATAAATATATTGAAGAGAATAGGGCCCAATACTGACCCCTGTGGTACCCCACTAGTTACAGTGACCCAATCTGAGTATGTACCATTAATAACCACCCTCTGTTTTCTATCACTGAGCCAGTTACTTACCCACATACAGACATTTTCTCCCAGGCCAAGCATTCTCATCTTATATACTAACCTTTTATGTGGTACAGTGTCAAATGCTTTGGAGAAGTCCAAATATACGACATCCATTGATTCGCTGCGGTCTAGTCTAGAACTTACCTCCTCATAGAAACTGATTAAATTGGTTTGACATGACCGATCCCTCATGAAGCCATGCTGATATGGAGTAATTTGCTTATTTTCATTGAGGTACTCCAAGATAGCATCTCTTAGAAAACCCTCAAACAGTTTACCCACGACAGATGTTAAACTTACCGGCCTATAGTTCCCGGGCTCTGTTTTGGACCCTTTTTGAATATTGGCACCACATTTGCTATGCGCCAATCCTGTGGAACACTCCCTGTCAGTATAGAGTCCTTAAATATCAGAAATAAGGGTCTGGCGATGACATTACTTAATTCTCTTAGGATACGGGGGTGTATGCCATCCGGTCCTGGCGATTTGTCTATTTTAATCTTTTTAAGACGCAGCTCTACTTCTTCCTGGGTCAGACAGGGCACTTTTAATGGGGAATTTACTTTTATATTCTGCATTTCATCTGACAGTTTATTTTCCTCAGTGAATACAGTGGAGAAAAAGATATTTAGTAGCTTTGCTTTCTCCTCATCGCTCTCTGCAACTATACTTTTTACCATTTATATAATTAAAGAACATTTTAGGGTTAGTTTTACTTTCTTTGGCGATTAATCTCTCGGTCTCTAGTTTGGCTGTTTTTATTTGTCTTTTACATATTCTATTTTTTTCCTTGTAGTTTTTCAATGCTTCCTCGCTCCCCTCCTGTTTTAGTGATTTAAATGCTTTCTGTTTGTCATTTATTGCTTTCTTTACAATTCTGTTTATCCACATTGGTTTTTTCTTGTTCCTTAACCTTTTATTCCCATAAGGTATGTACCACTCACAATTAGATATTAGGATGCTTTTAAAAATATCCGATTTTGTGGCTGTATTTTTATTTTTGAGGACTTTGTCCCAGTTAGTTAGGCCTATGGCCTCTCTTAGTTGGCTAAATTTAGCTTTTTTGAAGTTAGGTATTTTTGTTCCTCCCTGAAGAAACGCTCTTTTAAATGACAATTGGAAGGTTATTATATTATGGTCACTATTTCCTAGGAGTCCCCCGACCTGCACATCTGTTGTTCTGTCAGGTCTATTGGTTAATACTAAGTCCAGTATGGCCGTCCCTCTAGTCGGGTCCTGAACCAGTTGGGAAAGGTAATTGTCTTTGGTTATTGCCAAGAACCTGTTTCCTTTATGAGATATACAGGTTTCAGTTTTCCAGTCTATATCTGGGTAGTTGAAATCCCCCATAATAACGACCTCATTATGATTTGCCACCTCGTCTATTTCGTTTAGAAGTAGATTTTCTATGGGCTCTGGTATACTAGGTGGTTTACAATAAACTCCTATTAGTATTTTATTATTGTTTTTGGCTCCATTTATTTCTACCCACAGTGACTCCACATCTTCATGTCCCTCACTTATATCTTCCCGCAGTGTGGGCTTTAGACAGGACTTTACATAAAGGCAGACCCCTCCCCCTCTCCGGTTTTGGCGATCCTTTCTAAAAAGACTGTAATCCTGTACGTTAACTGCCCAGTCATAGGTATCATCCAGCCATGTCTCAGTTATTCCCACTATGTCATAGTCCTCCTCACACATCACTAATTCCAGTTCACCAATTTTATTAGTTAGGCTTCTGGCATTAGTGTACATACAATTAAGAGGTCTATGTATATTTTTTACCCCCCTTTTTAAATTACTATTACCTGTGAAGTGAATATCCGGGGTTTTTGGGTTACTTTGGTTGATGTTTTGCCCAATATTCTCCCTACATTCCTCACTAATCCCAACCCCCACTAACCCCCCACTCTCCCCGACTATGACCCACTCTCTATCTACACTATCTACCCCCTTATTAGTATTACCCCCCACCCTCCCCCCAGATCCTAGTTTAAAAGCTCCTCCAGCCGTCTAACCATTTTTTCCCCCAGGGCAGTTGCACCCTCCCCATTAAGGTGCAGCCCGTCCCTACTGTAGAGTCTGTAGCCGACAGAGAAGTCGGCCCAGTTCTCCATGAACCCAAACCCTTCCTTCCTGCACCAGCCTCTGAGCCACTTATTTAACTCCCTAATCTCCCGTTGTCTCTCTAGTGACGCTCGTGGCACTGGTAGTATTTCTGAAAACACTACCTTGGAGGTCCTGGACTTGAGCTTCTCTCCTAGTTCCCTAAAATCATTTGATTGTGAATGACCTGTAAGAAGGATAATGCCCTATACATAGCATTAGGCAAGATATTCTTTGTGATTAAAATATTGACTGAATTACATTCAGCCACCTGTCATCTGTGACATCCTAGACATCCGCATCTCACATCTTTTTTAGATTTGTCCAAGAAAAATGTCCTATACTTCTCTTTCTTCAAAGTGCCATCAAAGTTCAAAGCTCCTGTATCATTAATCTGTAAATTACAAGTAAGCCCTTGTCAAGTCAGGGCCAGGCTATCATGAGAGGAAATAGAACACCCCATTGCCTTTAAAATTACATTCCTCTTAAAGGATGGGAAACACTTCTAGGGGTTTTTCTGTTCTTTTTTTTCCCCAGGAATAATGTTACTCTTGTTCATGGATTTCTTGCCTGCGTTGTATATATTGCATTCCAGCCGCATTCCCTTTAATGGGGATGAGCTGAAATACAAGACACAGCCCATAAGTAAGGCCTTATGCACACAGCCGTTGCCCGTCGTAATACACGGGCACCGGCCGTGTGCACCCCGCATCACGGACCCATTTACTTGAATGGGTCCGCAATCCTGGTGATGCAGCGCAGAATGGAGGCTCGCATTAGAACCCCATGGAAGCCCTACGAAGTGCTTCCGTGGTGTTTCTGTCCTTGCCTCTGCAGCACAAAAAATAGAAATAGAATAGAACAGTCGAATGCGGATCGTGGACCCTATTGAAGTGAATGGGTCCACAATCCGCATGCGCAACCCCCGTGGTCGGTGCCGTGCATTGCAGACTGCAATTTGTGGTCCGCAGCACAGGAACGGCTGGTTCGTGTGCATGAGTCCTAAGAGTGAGGAAACAAAATGGTTCATGAAAACAAAATCCCTTTTTCAGATAACCACCAGGGGGAATAATTCACCTGACTGAACCATCCCCATTTGTCACTTCAACGCCGCTTCTGATCTCAAGGATCAAAAAGTGTCCTGATTTATGCACCTATTATTCAATAAAACTTAGCATTTATTTATGTTTAATACTCTTGGTGACTAACACAGACATTTGTGGTTTAAAACTATCAGCAGATATAAGCAGACCTCATGGGCTAGTGTTCTTGGTACATTCCCCCCCCCCCTAACCCTCAGCATCCCTTCTTCAATTCTCTAGGTGAATCCATAAGAAACTAGGATAGTAAATAAAACAATTTTAAGGTTCAGTGTATCGCTAGGATTTGACTATATGGCTACTTGTATAGTAGCAATAGATGGCATAGGTATAGAGAAATGAGCTTCAAAATATTGGTGACATATAGATCCCTGAAATAAAAAAGAATAAATTAAAAAGGTAATGAATTACTAATCCTAAGAAGACCTGATAGAGTTAAAAATAGCAAATGAAGAAGGGATGAATTTAATTAGCATAGAAGACAACCATCCCCATGGTACCAATAGATAAGCAGGTAAGGGTATCCCTGATGAAACAGGAATCCTGTATTATCAGAAATGTGAGCAAATTCTAAGTCCCGAAGCATGCGCTTTGAACGATCGGCAATGCGAGTAGACTTTAAGTCCGTGGACATGCGCGATAAGAAACATAGTGAGAAATCTGCTCTAAGTCGCAGCGCATGCGCGGGAACTTGAAGATCGCGCGAGAAGTTCCACATAGTGAAAGTGGATATGACGGAGGAAGCTCGTCGCCCTGGGTAAAAGAGAGGACCAATGGGGAACCTCTATGGCAAAAATAGGTATGCGGAGGGGATGGTGATTCTATGAGGTCATCAACGCAGGTTATAAAAGGTGGTCCCCGCCCCCAACATACTTACCTGCCCATACCCCTGAAGACGCTGGTGATCCAGCGAAACATGTCGGGGGGCAGTTAATGTTTGTGTGATTGGTGTGTGTTTTTAGGCAGCAGAGGCAGACCAAGCAGTGATACCAATAAAAGAGCTAAGAATAAGGAGCTGCTTTACACAAGAGATATCCCTGCAGTATACAGCAGGAATAGTAAAGTGACAAGCTCTAAATTGATCACTGTGAGTGGATTCACAGTGGCTGTATGTACCAAGAACACTAGCCCATGAGGTCTGCTTATATCTGCTGATAGTTTTAAACCACAAATGTCTGTGTTAGTCACCAAGAGTATTAAACATTATAAATAAATGCTAAGTTTTATTGAATAATAGGTGCATAAATCAGGACACTTTTTGATCCTTTGGATCATTGGATATAACTATTTAGGAAAATTGTCTACTATGTACTAGGAGGCCAAAATAGTGATCACGCTTCTGATCTCGACACACAAAACGGAAAGGAATGTGGACCAGAGCAGCATCGGAAAGGCAGAGCTGAAGGATTGGTGAGATGAATTGTTTTTCTGAATGATTTTTACCCTGTTTATGAATAAAATGATTCCCCTGGTAGAATTGCGACAATCTATTTACTCACAGGTTCTTTCAAAGCTTTGCACAGGTAACTAATTTTATATTAAAAATTCTGCTTTGGCTTCTGCAGGTTTTATGCTTTACAGTATGAAGCAGCTGCAGAATGCTGTTCTGTGATAAATCCTTCAGACTGGCTGTGTGAGAACTGTTGACCTGTAGTGATGCAAGACAGCCATTGCCTATGCCAAATCCTCTGGAAACAGGAATAATAAAGGTTTGTCTTCAGCCGGTAGTGAGTGCCACATCTTCCTCTTTCCTCTGTCAATCACCTGTGAATAGAGCGGCATTGTGAAATGGGCAGACTGCCAATTATGGGGGGAAAAAGCCAGAGGATGTGAAGGATGGGCTTAAAGGGGTTGTCCAAGTTATGAAAAAAAATATATAGCACTGTAAATCTGATGGGCAACAATATATAACTAAGTTCAGCAAGTTTTAGGCAAAAAAAATCTATATTTCCTCATTTCCCTGGTTCTCTTCTGGCCTTTGTTTACCTGCAGTAATAACAATCTCAGCCCCTCCCCCCTTCTCTGCAAAGGCAGTGAATACAAGTGCTGAGTGACATGTCTGCCTGCTGGGATACTCAGCAGCATGTTGTATGTGTAGGACTACAAGTCCCAGCTGTACAATGACACTGCTAATACATACAGGAATTTCTCCCTACCTGTTCTTGTACAATTCTTCTATAGCTCCTTGCCCAGCATTTGTCTCCTCTCTCTGCTGCAGCTACTATTTGTTATAAAGCCTTGAGCCCTCAGTGTGTTCTGGCTGAAGGGGTTAATGTTTTATCTGAAGGAATCCAGGGAGAGAGAAGATAGCAGGAGCCCGGCAAAGGAAGGAGGCGTGGCCAGTGACGTCTCGTGTACAGACTGTTATCTGAACTCTGAGGCTTGTGAACGAAACATCACAGACCAGGGAGATAAGGTGACATCATAGGTCATGTGACCCTCAGTCAACTCTGAGAAACCAGCAGCTTTAGAAACACAAAGTATATGGGAAAGTTGTTATACCTGACAAGTTAGAAACATATAAAGAACAAAAAAATAACTCGGACAACCCCTTTAAGTATTAAACAGTTGTCACACTGTTAAACACCTAGGGAGAGATTTATCAAGCTGGTGTAGAACTGGCTTAGGTCCCCATAGCAACCAGATTCCTCCTTTCATTATTCCCAGTTCTTTTGGAAAATGAAAGGTGGAATCTGATTGGTTGCTATGGGCAACTACGCCAGTTTTACTTTACACCAGCTTGATGACACCCCCCCACTCTTTCCCTCAATTAAACTAAAAAATGAGTCAAATATGTTACCATGTAATATGTTCGGGATGCCACTTGTTTATTGATCAGAATTTCTGCCATGTTGAATCTAGCAGGCCTGGATGAGTAATTAGATTACTGTTCAGTGCTCTTACAGTGCAGGTCATGGAGGATCTCCTGGAAATAAGGGGCAGTTGGCTTGTGTCCAGTCTGAGGTGAAAACATGACTGCCTGAAGTGACACATAGCTAGGTCATGAAAAGCGTGAGAATGTATAGGAACACCGCATGATTCACGGGGACTGAGCAACTGGTCTTTAAAAGCAGCTGTCCTTCCAGCCAACAGGGAGTAGGGTGTTTACCAGCAAGTAAGGAGTGCCGCAGTGTGACAGCCGGTCGAGAGAAGTCCCACAGCAAAGACAGAGGCTAGAGAGACATGGAGAGAGTGTCCAGGCCACAGGTGGAGGCCGCAGCCTTCCTGCAGCACTGCTAGAGGCTGCATGTGAGACCCCCAGCAGTGTAGGCCCCTGCATGTGAAGAGTGTAAGACCTCATGCACACGATTGTATGTATTTTGCAGTCTGCAAATTGCAGATTCGCAAATTATGGATATCGTCCATGCTGCATTCTCAATTTTTGCAGACCCACTGACTTCAATAGGTCCCTGGTCCACATTTTGTGGCCAAGTATAGGACATGTTCCATCCCTTGGACATATGGATGCAGAAAGGACATGGATAATCCATGTGTAGGGTGGCCACTGGCTTCAGCCCAGAAAGCTGGACCTCACGACCACGCCCCCAAACAGATAAACCATCCCCCCGACTCTGTGAAGCCACACCCCCATCGCCAGCTGGGAAAAAAACGGGAGGGAAGAACTTTCTGAGGGGAAGGTGAGCCGGGGTGGTTCTCTCCCTCTCAATCAGCCACAGGGTGCCATGTCTGCGGGCTCTAGTGACTGACTGGGGGTGAGAGAAGCATCAGTCAGTTGCTGCAGCTCACACTCAGCACACAGCGTGAGCTACTGAAAGGGTGGACATCCCTGCGTCCGTCCAGGCACTGGGCCGAATGCAGGGTTGCCAACCGTCCGTAGATTTACCGACAGTCCGCAAAAAATCGCTGTTTTTCTCTGCCGTCCGTAGTGTCCGGCAGAAAAAAACAGCGTCCGTTAATTTTGCTGCCGAAAACCCGAAGTCTGTACTGCGCATGCGTGCGTAGTACAGACTGTTCGGGTAATGCAGAGAAAGTTCCGGCAGCGCTCCCGGCTGCTCTGAGGGGGCGTGCCAACGCGCTGTATGCGCGCAAGATTCAAGTTACCTGGAGCGGGCGGGCTGTCGGCAGAATGAAGGAGGAGCCAGCCATCTACTGTGCCGAGGCGGAGAGGAAGAGGCACAGTCAGTCAGCACAGACGTGATGACGTCATCATGCCGCGCGCCGCCTGCGCCTGGACAGAGCTACATGGAGGAATGGCATGGAGAACTGTCTTAAGGAATCAGGTAAGTATGTAATTTTGGTTTTTATTTCACTGCTGGGGCACTATATGGAGCTATCTGTACTAAAGGGGGCTATCTAATGTCTGGGGACACTATGGGAACTAGCTGAACTACAGGGAGCTATCTAAGCAACTTTGGCTCTACAGGGACTATCTGTACCAAAGGGGGCTATCTGTACTGGGAGCTATCTGTACTAAAAGGGGCTCTCTAAACTACTGGGGGAACTCAATGGGGCCATCTTAACTACTGGTGAACTGCATGGGGCTATCTACCGTAATCTACTTAGGGCACTATCTGAAGTAAGGTGGGCTATCTAACTTCTGGAGGCACTATGGGGGCTTACTGAACTACAGGGGGCTGTCTAAACTACTGTGGCACTAAAAGGACTTTCTGATCTACAGGGGGCTAAACTACTGGGCACTACATGGAGCTATCTAAACTACTGGGGGTACTATAAGAGGCTACCTAAGCTACTGGAGGCACTATGGGGGCTTACTGAACTACAGGGGGCTGTCTAAACTACTGTGGCACTAAAAGGACTTTCTGATCTACAGGGGGCTAAACTACTGGGCACTACATGGAGCTATCTAAACTATTGGGGTACTATAAGAGGCTACCTAAGCTACTGGAGGCACTATGGGGGCTTACTGAACTACTGTGGCACTAAAAGGACTTTCTGATCTACAGGGGGCTAAACTACTGGGCACTACATGGAGCTATCTAAACTACTGGGGGTACTATAAGAGGCTACCTAAGCTACTGGAGGCACTAGAGGGAACCATTTAAGCTACTGGAGGCACAAAAGTGGACAGTTTAAGCTACTGGGGGCGCTATAACAGGTATTATAATTACTAGGACCATTACAGCGGATCCTTATTATTTCTGGGAGCACTACTGGAGGCACTATAGGAAAAATTATTTCTATTATGGGGAACTATTACTACTACCAGGGGTACTATTGGGGGTGTTACTATTATTAGCATAATATGGAGGGCACTACTGCTAAAAGGGCTACTTGTGGGGCATTATCACTATTGGGGCACTATTACTAATGAGGTCACTCTGGGAGAGAATTATTAGTATCAGTGGGACTTTGGGGAGCATGGTAACTATATGGGGTCCTACTTATATGGCACTTATATGGCATTTACAGTATAGTATTTGGGGACATTGGGGAGCACAGTGGCCGCCAGTATTTTAGGTATCAGCAGGATAACAGTAAAAGTGGGTAATCTAAGGTGTCTTTGTGTCAAACTCTGCAGAGAGAAGATGGGGCTGAAAGAACTCGTCATGGTGGTGTTGGCCAAATAGAGAAGATCAGAAAAGAGAAGATCTACATCAGGAAGACGTCACTGGATGTAAGAGGTATGTGGTGCTGTCCAAATATGTGTCACCTGTTTATTCAGCAAGAACTTGCCGGTATATGGTATGTTACTGCTGCAGCCAATCACCAATCAGTGCTCTAATGCTGAGAACTGGCTGCAGTGGTCACATGCCATACACCTGCACATCAGTGTGCACATCACCAACATTGTGACAGATCTGCACACTTTCCCATTACATCCCTGTCAGTGTTTGTTTACGTGACAGCAGCAATGATGCCAGAAAGTCCAGCGTGTCACAGGCATCATCACTGCAGCCATATAAACAAAGCATTCAATGGCAGGGAGGGAACAGCTGAGAATTGTGGATTTCTTTTCCATCTGCCATATTTTATTTTTAAATACTGAACAATCCTCTTTATTCTGGGGCGTGGAAGGGGTGTGTCCTCTAAAAGGGGGTGTGGTTTAACATGTCCGTAAAAAATTTGGGCTGTCCGTAAATTTTGGTCCAGTTGTCCAGAAAAATTTGAAAGGAAGGTTGGCAACCCTGGCCGAATGGAGGACAGGGAGCCAGAAAACCTCACTGTCCAGCCTAAAACCAGAAGTCTGGCCACCCTATCTCTGTGCTTTCCGCAACCGTATGTCAGTTCAGTAAAAAGAATATGAAGGGGAGATTTATTAAAAGAGGTATAAAGGAAAACTTTCTGTTGCTCATAGCAACCAGATTCCACCTTTCATTTTCCTAAGGAGCTCTGAACTATGAAAGCTGGAAACTGATTGGTTGCTATGGGTAACTAAGCCAGTTTTTCTTTAAACCACTTTTGATAAATTTCTGCAAAAATGTGGACCACAAATAAAAAAATAAAATGTGGATGGCACACAGACAGCATCCGTGTTTTGCAGACATCAGATTGGATACGGTTGTGTGCATGAGTCCTCAGATGCAGCCTATAAAGCTATATCACCATGTCTGGGCCATGTCTGTGAGTGATCCATGCTGGCCTGCTTACAACAGAATTAACAATCCCCTACTTTACTGGAAATATTCCCCACAGAGCGGCCGGCCATTGGCCCTAGTCTTAGCTTGCTGCAACTATAATTATAAAATATATAATTATAGCAGTCAAATATGTATGGGGTGAGAGCACCCCCTAGTGGTGTCTGCATGCGGTCAGAATCTCTCAAGTAGTAGTGTTAAGGAAAGGGGGAATATAAATGTAATCATATAAAGATAACTGGTGACATTAGCAGCAGCAACATCCTGGAACCGTTCATGGGAAGACGGAGGTTGTCTGCTGTGCTGCCACCAGGTGGCACTGCTCCAGCACTATGGCAGCCCCGTGCCCCGTATTTGTGGGCTGCCTTCACACAGGGAAGGTGTAAGTAAACTGTCATGCTTGGATAACAATTATTAAAGATGAATGTGGTGTGGTAGTGACACCGAGTGACGCTGGAGGGTAGCTTAGCGCATTAATTGGCCGTAACCAGTCTTCAATATGGCGACATAAGCATCACCACAGGTTATTTTCCCAGGTATCCCTGCACCGCAAGTGACGTGATGGCTGTCGGAAGTAGAGCTCCACGCTCAGCTTCCGGCACAGAGAGGAATCATGGCTGCTGAGGGGGATGTGGAGCTGGAGTTGGAAACAGAGGAGAACTGCAGTGAGCGGCCGGCGGATAAACCGCGCAAACATGACAGCGGAGCGGCGGACCTGGAGAGGGTGACGGACTATGCGGAGGAGAAGGAGATCCAGAGCTCCAACCTGGAGACGGTGAGGCGTGCTCAGCGGTGGCTGCTGATGAGGATTCTTAGGCTGAATGCGCTTTTCCTTGTGGACGAGCATGTGTAGCCCTGGGGTGCCCGGTCCATGAGCTCTAGGCAGAGGCATGGTCACGTGGTGCAGGTTGTGAGGGTGTGTAGCCCTGCCTCCTGTATGCTGTATAATTGTGCTATCAGGTCCTGGACACACAGACTTGCAGCACATTAGATGCAAGGAAAATGTCCCACCACTGGACCTCAGAAGGTTCTTAAAATATGGGACATTGACGCTAGGTCTGTGGAGTTGCTGCGTCTTTCAGACTGTTGTCTTCCAGGTGGTGGTTTCCATAGGACAACTATATGGTAGGTCAGTGGGTAAACATGAGACGAGACGTGGGATTTTATTCATAAAGCACTGACATATTCTGCAGCGCTTTACACACTCACTTGCTGTCCCCAGTGGAGCTCACAATCTAAGTTCCCTATCAGTATGGAGTGTGGGAGGAAACCGGAGAACCCGGAGGAAACCCACACAAACACAGGGAGAACATACATCCAGCTCCATGCAGATGTTGTCCTTTGGATTTGAACCTAGGACTCCAGCGCTGCTAACCACTGAGCCACTGTGCTGCAGGTTTCAGGCGTTCCCCTCGGATCCAGGTTCTAGGTAAGGGATCAGCAACCTTCAGCACTCCAGCTGTGGTCAAACTACAACTCTCAGCATGCAAAACCTGCTTGGCTGTTCTCAGAACTCCCATAGAAGATAATGGAGCACGCTGGGAGTTGTAGTTTCACCACAGCTGGAGTGTTGGAGGTTGCTGACCCCTGCTCTAGGTTATACCTTTCCCATAGACCCTCATTCTGCTGCAGCTGAGTAGAGGGATCAGAGCTGTAAATTGAGTTTTTAATTCTGATTGTGCTTATGTCTTTCAGGCCATGTCAGTGATTGGAGACAGGAGGTCGAGGGAGCAGAAAGCAAAGCAAGAAAGGTGAGCGTCACAGGAAATGTGCAGTCATGAAACCCGATGTCCTCTTTGGTTTTCAGTTTTCCCTGAAGTGATGCACACTGCGGCAGTATGTGCTTGCTTAAGTGTCCCACAAAAACTGTGGTAGGTGATAAATATTAGATTGGGGGGGCTGCTTGGACCTCCAGTGATCCCAAGAATGCGGGTTCTCTGGCCTCCCTTTCTGAAGAGCGTATTGCACATGTTAGTCCACCGTTTTTTCACTTTTCTGGGACTGATCCACTGTCTGTCACTCCCATAAAAGTGTATGGAGCAGTGGACTGACGTGCGCTACAGCTCCATTCCCAGGGAGGACTCCTTGGGATTGGCAGGCCCCGTGCAATGCCATATTTATCACCTATCCTTAGGGTATGGTTTTCGTGGGTAACCCTTTTAAAGGGTTTCTGTCATCAGAAATCTTGCTATAAAACCTTGTGTCATTTGCAATGCGCAAATGACACCTGATGACAAATATGTTATTTGTATAGCTGTCTGTTGCGCCGTTTGGGGGAAAATTAATGTATTAAAATATGCAAATGAACCTTCCTAGGTGCAGGGGGCGGTAACCCTGCACCTAGTATCGCAGTATCCCCACCTCTAAACCCTCCTCCGTTCAGTTGATTGAAAGGCCAGGCAGCTAGCTCTGTGGGCTGCCGGCCCTGTCCGAGTCCGAAATCCTGCGCAGTGCGACTAACAATCCACGCAGGCCCATTGAGAGCCGGGTCCCGGCTTCCTCAATGCGCGGATTGTTATTCGCACTGCGCAGGCGCGGGATTTTGGACTCGGACAGGGCCGGCAGCCCACAGAGCTAGCTGCCTGGCCCTGTCAATCAACTGAATGGAGGAGGGTTTAGAGGTTGGGATACGGCGATACTAGGTGCTGGGTTACCGCCCCCTGCACCTAGGAACATTCATTTGCATATTTTAAAACATTAATTTTCCCAAAAACGGTGCAACAGACAGCTATACAAATAACATATTTGTCATCAGGTGTCATTTGCGCATTGCAAATGACACAAGGTTTTATAGCAAGATTTCTGATGACAGAAACCCTTAAAGGGAACTCTAAGATTACATTGTGCATGACGTATAAGAATATTAGCTCAGGGGAATGTATCTGAATGTATTCCTGAAGCATTTCTGATCATAGTAAGTGATGGCGTATCCTCGAGGGTGTCCCATCCTTACTGAACAGAGGTGGGTGCCCAAGTGGTGAGTCCCCATGACTCTTAGGCCAGGACTAAATGCAGAAGATTTGTCACGTAGACACCACACTGAACTCCAGAACAGTTCCCAGTGGATTGTGTTTTAAATATATGCTGACAATTTCACGCAGAGCATGCAGTGGGTTTTCAGATGCACAGCATGCTCATTCTGTTGTGGAATGTCACAGGTTTTCACTACCTTTAGCGATGCATACGGTTAAATCTGAGGCAGATCTGTGGTAAAATGTGCATGTAGCACATGCGTAGCAAATTTGTGGTAGAATCTACACGTATCATTTTTTTTTTTTTTTTTGAGATGACCTTATGTGTCACATAACAAAAGCAGCCACCATGGAGCTGGATCTTATATAAGGAAAGTTACTAAAGGGCTTCTTTGTTCTTTCAGAGAAAAAGAACTAGCAAAAGTTACCATCAAGAAAGAAGATGTGGAGCTTATTGTGAGTATGAATTACTATCTGAAAATAAGTGCCGAAGATGTGGAGCTAAAAGGAGTTGTGCAGCCTGTTACCAGTGATGGCCTGTCGTCAGAATTGGTCATAACTATCTGATCGGTCAGGGTCTGATACCCCACACCCCTGCGACTCAGCAGTAGCTCTGGAACTAGACGGCTCCATCTGGTTACTGCAGCACTGCTCCCATTCACTTTATAATGGATGGAGCTGTGGTCCTGGGTCAGACAGACCACCAGTAGAGAGCATTGTTTCATCTGCCAACAAGCACGAGCAGCTTCCAGTTTTTTGTCCACCATCCAGACACAGGTGGTACCTTCATTACATACCCTTATCCCTGCCTGGAACATTTCCAGGCACTTAACAGAAGGAAATTTGGTGCCGTTGACAGCCAGCCAACGTTGCCTTAGTTTGCAGTGGTGACAAGAATGTGAGACATGGACTGTTATGAACTGGAACCATATAATCTTTAGTGATTGAATCCAGGTTCTGTTTGGGATCCAGCTACTGTCAGCTTAGAGGGTGGAGGCCCTGGGGTGAGCACTTCAATCCTGCGTTTGCTGTGGGCCACATACTACCCCAACCTTTACATACGACAGTCGGTCATCTCTAGTAGTGATATGACACAACTGGCATTTTTAGTAGAATAATGCACGGCCCCATGCGGCAAGGGTTTCCTACCAGATTTGAACACTTTCGTGATCTGAGACCAGCAATGAGGTCAGCTTTGGCAACCTACAGGCCCAGCAGCAACATCTGTGGACAAATGTGCGTCAGGATACCGTACAGAACCGGTATGTCTCCATGCCCAACCATATCTCATCTTGTATCCAGGCTAGAGGAGGCCCAACAGGTACTACAGCCTCCTTTTAGTTCTACAGTTTTCCCCAATAAACTTATCCTTTCTAATAATTATATATATCATCATTACATTCTCACCACCTTCTTGATGCAGTATTTTTTGTCAATGACTGGATTTCCCTATACACATTTCTTTATGTAATGATTAACATCAAGCATGGAATTATCTGTAAGTGGAATTTACTATTACAAGGAGGAGCAGTTCTTACATTAATATCTTTTAATTTCAGATGAATGAAATGGAGATCCCCCGGTCAGCAGCAGAAAGAAGTTTGCGAGAACACATGGGAAATGTTGTAGAAGCGCTCATTGCTCTCACTAACTGATTCTCTAGACTGTCTTCTGATGCTTTCCTTATCATCCGAGAAAACTTTGACTGGAGGAACCTGGAACCATAATGTGGACTGTTTATTGGGACAATGGAGCACCAGTGAATTTGTGGAAATCCCAACATCCAGTAGACACGCTGCAGAGGTTGTCCTGTAAATTTGATGGTTTTGGGTCATTAGCCTAAAGCAGTAGATTTGACCCTCTCCCCCCAATATTGAGTTTGATACTTATGTTGTATAATAGGAGCGGAAATAGCAAAATAAAACTAATTGGCAGTTTGACTTTTTCCACATTTAGTACACAACATTGACCAAGTTTAGTCTGAGATGTTTGAAATAAACTTCTTTTAAACCCTGTAACAATGTATTTTGTGTATTCAGCTCCATTGTAAAGATATATTAGTGGATGGTTACTGCTAATAGTGGCGGGTCTCTAACAATATTCAGGTATTTTAAAGGGTTATTCTCATCTTAGACAATGGGGGCATATTACTAGGATATGCCCCCATTGTCTTATAGGTATGGATATAGGACCTATATCGAGAACAGAGCCCCAAAAGTGAAGGAGGGCGCATGCGCAGCCGCCCTCCATTAATTTCTATGGGGCTGCCGAATCGCTGACTCGGCTATTTCCGTCGGCTACATAGAAATGAATGGGAACGGTGGCCGCGCATGTGCGGTGCGCTCCCATTCATTTCTATGGGAGCTGCGCCTGGTGGTGGCCAGACCCCGGTCCGTTCTCGATATAGGTGTGGGACCCGCACCTTTAAGACAATGGGGGCATATCCTAGCGATATGCCCCCATTGTCTAAGATGAGAATACCCCTTTAAAGAGGACCGGCCACCTTTCCTGACATGTCTGATTTAGTAAATACTCGTATCTCTCCATAAAATAATAATAATTCTGCAGCATTTTTTCATAACTGTGCCATTTCTGTAATTTTTTTTTTTTTTTTTAGAAATGTATAATATATTGACAATCTGGCACTGTCGGCATTGATTGAACAGTGTGTAGTGACACACCCCAAACTGGTAACACTCAATTATCAATATATACATTTCTAAGAGGACTTAATGAGGAACAACACAGTTATGAGAACACACTAGGGATCATTTATGACGAAAACTATCTGTTTTTGGCGTAAAAAAAGTCACCTGGGCCCTTTTTGTCGTGTGGTCGTTCTTACACAGTCCTCTCCAGTGACGGGCCAGGGATTTAAGCCTTTTCTCAATTTTCTTTAATGCCTAGAAGCTGTCATTAAAGCAAAGTGAGTAGTACTACAGTCAAGATCGGGAGTAGTTTATTCTCTGGGTGTACAGACTGCCGGAGATGCACCTAATTTATGGTGACATGCACACCTTGTCATAAAGCAGGCACATCCTTTGGCAGCACAAGAAAGAACAAAAGACGAGTGTAAAAAGCTAGTCTTTTTTAAATAACCCTAATATTATTTTATGGTAAATACAAGTACTTACTAAAAAGACGTGAGAAACGCGAAACACCCTTGTTAAAAAATGCTGTCACATAAATGGTGAGGTAAAATCACGAAAAAAAACATGGATCGCACATGCTATACATTCATCTATTATTGCCTCTCAGCAGTATTGCTCCATAATCCACATACTGTACACAAGGCTTTTGCATATGTTTCGATCAAAATGCATAAGTCTGCCTCTACGTGTGGGTGCCTACTGCAATTTAGCGCAGCACTACTCTATCAGGTGGTGTGACCCACGAGTCCAACCCTTGGTACTGGATCCTACCAACCTACAGGTATTGGAACAATGGCAACCATGCCTGCACCGCACCACAAGAACATGTCAGATGCGCCTCTGTCTGTGTGCTCTGAGGAACTGCAACTGGGAGCAAGTAGGAATTTACCAAACCAAAGGTTACTTCTAGACGAACAAGATCAATGTGAGAAACGCTGTGTGTGGCAGTGTGATTTTCCCATTCTGACCTCTGCTCCTCAGCATAGCAGCATTATAACGTGTCCCCTGCTAGACCATAATCCTGTCAGTGTAAGGGCTTATTCACACGAACGTATTTTCTTTCCGTGTCCGTTCCGTTTTTTTTGCGGACCGTATGCGGAACCATTCATTTCAATGGGTCCGCAAAAAAACGGAAGGTACTTCATGTGCATTCCGTTTCCGTATGTCCATTTTTCCGTTCTGAAAAATATAGAACATGTCCTATTATTGTCCACATTACGGACAAGGATAGGACTGTTCTAGTAGGAGGCAGCTGTTCCGTTCCGCAAAATGCAGAATGCACACATACGGACGGCATCCATATTTTTTGCGCACCGCAAAATACATACGGTCGTGTGAACAAGCCCTAATTCAGTAGAATCAAGGTCTGACATGGACACACTACATTGTCTGTAGGGGCTTGTCTGTAGAGCTAGGTTTTCAGGTTTCTTTTGAAGGCTTCACCTGTAGTGGAAAGTGGAATATGTTGGGGTAGAAAGTTCCAGAGTATGGAGGAAGCACAGGAGAAATCTTGGAGGTGATTGTGGTAAGGGGTGATAAGAGGAGTAGAGGAAGGAGGTCTTGTGAAGATTAGAGGTTATGTGTGGGGAGGTATCAAGAAAGCAGTTCAGAAAAGGAGTGAGGGGACAGGATGTGGACAAATATATATGTATTTGTTAGTATTTTAAACTGAATTTACTGGGCAATTGGGAGCCAGTGAAGGGACTGGTAGAGGAGTAACAGAGGAGTAGTGGATTAACTGGCCAGCGGAGTTTAAGATAGATTGGAGGGGTGCCAGAGAGGCCACAGAGAAGGATGTTATAGTAGTCTAGGCGCAAGATGACGAGGGCATGTTCAAGCATTTCTGCAGACTCTTGGTTGAGGAATGTGCAGATCCGAGAGATATTTTTGAGGTGGAATGGAGCATCTCTTCTTGTGTCATTCCTTTATTATTCCTTCTAGAAGTTTACAATTAAATTGCCAGCTGTATACGGTAAAGGTACTGCTGGGTGTTTTTGACCCTATCCAGTCAATGCTGTCAGTATCAGACCATGCAGGGAGACACCCTCAACTGGTAACATCCATCTGCACCTTTATACATTTTTTTTGTCTTCAATCACAAACCGCAAAACCCCTCAAAAACATCAGAAAACAAGAAACCTGTGTGTGCCACTAGCTTTACTCAGAAGTGTGCTGAAGTAAAATACAAAAAATGTATTAAGAGGCACTAGTAACATAGTTTATAAGGCCAAAAAAAGACATCTGTCCATCCAGTTCGGCCTGTTTTCGTACAAGTTGATCCAGAGGAAGGCAAAAAACCCCTGTGAGGTAGAAGCCAATTTTCCCCACTTTGGGGGGAAAAAAATCCCTTCTGACTCCAATCAGGCAATCAGAAAAACTCCCTGGATCAGGAATGAATTAGGAACGGAGGTAGGTTAGACTAGTATACGGTCTGCAATCAATGGGTCTGCATTAATGTAGGCAGAGCCACTATCTTGGACTTCTGAAGGGGGTGCCAGAAGATCCCCTTTATTCCCCCTTAATTGCTGTGTGGGTCACAACGGGGGCATAACTGCTTTATTAGGCACTAAGCGGACATAACTACTGTGTGTGGACATTAAGGGGGCATAACAACTATGCAGGGTCACTATATGATATTCTACTATGTATGGACATTAAGGGGCATAACTAATGTTCGGGGGAACTTTCTACTCTGAGGGTAACAATTCCTAAGTGACCCTAAGCTCAAAGTGAGGTATTGTTTAATGATTTACGTACAAATAGTCATTGACTACTAATCACCACTACTTGCATTTGCCTATTTAATCTATGTTTTGAAAACATCACTTTTATTTCCACTCTTTACAGGGGTAATAAAATTTTAAATGTGAGAAAATCAATCCTTTAATTCATCAATCATTAGTGTTTCAAAACGTTTCTGTACAGCTCAAGCCTGACAACTGTTGCTACCATTTCTATTGTCCCTATGACAAGAGTAATGGTTACACCCAGCTGCCATCTATTCATAAATTTCCAGGAGGAATAATAGATGAACACAGAGATTTATCGTAATCACAGAGCATTTTCATAAGTCTGGTTCATGTTTCTCCTGCCATTTTTATAATGCAGATTAATACTCCACCTTTCTGTCACACTTAATTTGCTAAACGCTTCCAATGGGTTTTAATAAAGATCAAAGTGAAATAGAAAATTAAATCCATTATATTATTATATAAGAAATGTATTTTCATATAAAGTTTAAAAAAAAATAAAAAATAAAGCTGGCACATACGGTTGAATGCTATTGGTCAGTTATTTGTCACATCACAAATGCGTCGCCACGGTAACTATATGCCTAATGGTAGGTGGCAGTTGGAAGTGGCAGTTGGAGTTGACTGGCGACGGCGGACATTTCTGCTACCAAGAGGAAAGCGAAAAATGGATTCTGCAAAAGAGAAGATGGTTTTGAGGAAGAGAGGAGGAAAGAAGAGACACATTTCTGACTCATCGGCTGATGAGCAGAACATGAAGGAGGAAGAAGAGGAGAAGATCATCAGGAGGAAAGGATGGAAGAAGCAACGTACCGTCCCGACCTCAGCTGATGAAGACAAGGAGACACCCAAGAGGAGCAAGAAGAGGAAGAAGAGGATAACACCCAGCTCCTCTGAGAAGATGTCTCCTAAACAGATCCTTCCAGAGGATGAAGATCTGTCTACAAAGCCAAAATGTGCCAAGAAGAGGAAACTCAACCTGATCTCTTCAAAGAAAGCAAAGAAGTCACTGATCAAGAAAGATGACGACATCCTGAAGACAAAAGACAAGCAGGAGGACCAGAGAGTCTCAGGTAGATCCACACATACAGTAATACAGAATCTACACATCCTTGACACATTATATAAGTTTACATGGATCTGTTCTGTAGAGCTGAGCCCTGAGACCAGCAGAAGGAAGGGGATTCCACATTTATAGCTGGGGTGTTACTAGGGGCGGGGGAGGAGTGCTAGCGGGCATGTACCCTGGGAGCGCCAACAAGCCATTCTGCCTGGTCAGGGTATTTAGATACTGTGCTAGGGCAGTGCAGTGTGAATTGGGTCTTACACAGTTCCATGTGCAGTAATTATTTCATATAATGTTATTAAAGTGTCCTGTATGAGTTGTCAGCAGAGCCTATGCATGGAGAGAATATAGGCTGTTATAAACAGCAGCCTATACTGTGTATAGTACAGCACAGTAACAACCCTGCATACACAGGAGGGATTCTGTTACATGGGACAATGCGCCCCTATTGTAAGTGATCAGAAGTCATCATGTCCATATAAACGGACAAGGCCACATATCAGGCAGTTGACCCCTATATGCAGTAGAATGGTATGGCCCATGTATGAGTCCTGTGTAATGTATTCATGGCATCAGTCATATCATATGATCCCATTCAGTAAGCAGCAGTGTTACATGACATACGTGTGCTGGGTCAGAGCACAGGGCACATCCATGTCATATGTACATAGGACTAGTGGTAGAATTATGATTTATCTGGTTATTAACCACACACTTGTCTGTATTCATATGGATACTTGTCTTTAGGTGAAGTTGTCATGTTATTAATAAAGTTTACTGTAAAAAAAAAAAAAACAACCCTCCACCCCTCACATAGAAATCTGCTTCTGACACTGCAGGGGGATTCTGCTTCTAACGATTTTCTAATACAGGGTCAAAAAAGTATTCCCCCTCCAATATCTCTACATCAAACTGCCTAATAGTAAAGATGTCTTAGTTGTCCATAGCAACCAATCAGGACTCAGCTTTCAGGTCCTACGAAAGCTGAGCTCTGATTGGTTGCTATGGACAACTAAGACATCTTTACTATTAGGCAGTTTGATGTAGAGATATTGGAGGGGGGATACTTTTTCATGGACCACCCTGTATATATCTATGTAAAAATTTCCCTAGCAGACCCTTCTTATATCCGCACAGTGTCCTCTCTCTAAGGCCAGGGTCACATGTGACTGATTAGCTGCTTTTGTGAATTTCCTGTTGGTAAATCTGCAGCGTTGTACAGAACCAGCAAAGTGGATGAGAAGTTCTGAGTGCATTATTCTTTCTGATACTCCCTTCAGCTGCTGCAGAACCTCTTTCTGAAGAGTTAGGTCACTTTCACACTTGTGTATTTCGGTTACAACCAGGAATGGAGCAAAAATCCAGAAGAAATGCAAAGGTTTCCAGGATCTTCTCTGTGTGGAGGTTCTGGCTACATATCCTGATCCAGAATACTGAGCTGAATATGAAAGTGTGAAAGTGTCACCATTAATGTACTACAAGAAGGAGTGCAGCATCTTAGCCGTGTAATGCTGTTCTGCAGCAGCTGTGACACCAACTGCCTGTAGTTACTTAGGTGGTCTGGTCGGGGGCTGTATTTATCCTGGTCCTGGAATTCTGCAATTTTTAGGATTGTTTTTTGGATTTATTTTTTTTTACAGCGTTCAATGTGTGGTAAATGTTATGTGTATTCTATCAGTCCAATTACAGTGATACCAAATGTGTGGTTTTTATTATGTTTTATTAAATAAAGAGCTTCAAAAAACCCAGTGTCACTTTATTCCAAGACCCATAACTCTGTTATTTTCACATAGTATAACTATAAATGTTGTCTATTTGTTCAAAAACTGTATAATTATGCAGGTGTAGACATACAACGACGCAAAGAGTGACACGTATATTGGTAGCAAAACATACTGCAACATGTATAGAAATATATCAAAGTATCATTATTAGTCCATAAAACTCAGCATAAAAACAATTAATTGCATTGACACACCACAAGCCACAAAGGGGCCGTTAAGGGTTGCCTATAGTAACAAATACAAAGTCTAATAAGGGAAAATATGCACAAAAGGGGTCATATTATTGATAGGCCATTAATATGAAAATGTTTGAAAACCCCTTTAGTATTTGTTGTAAAGAAGTTAACGGGGTTGATCCACCACTACATACAGTCATTTTATAGATCAAAAATAATGAAGCATATTTGCCATTTGCATGTTGTAAAAAATCAACCAGTGAAGAGTTATGTCATTTATTAAAGTATAGTGCCACCTGGTGTTCAAATTATATAGCAATATGCACATCCATGTACTGAGCTGAGTGCTGCTGGTCACACATTCTCAGTCACTCTACCAAAGCCAGATCTCTGCTCTGTATGATGATCCTCTGTTCCCTGCTTTGCGCGCTGTGGCAAATTTTTCCCACCCTAGGCAACGCCTCTAACTCCACCCAAAACATCTCAAATCCTCTAAATGCCCCTACATACTAATTATTCCCCCTTTATTCCACCACACAGTATTTGCTCCAATATTGTGCCTCCTCACAGTAGTTATACTCAGATATGTGCACCTAACAGTAGTTCTACCAGATATGTGCCCCCAACAGTGATATGCCCAGTGCTGTGCCCCCTCACAGTGATATGCCCAATGCTGTGCCCCCTCACAGTGATATGCCCAGTGCTGTGCCCCCTCACAGTGATATGCCCAATGCTGTGCTCCCTCACAATAATATGCCCACTACTGTGTCCCCTTACAATGATATACCCAGTGCCATGCCCCCTCACAGTCATATGCCCAGTGCTGTGCCCCCTCAAGTGATATGCCCAGCAGGGGCGTTGCTAGGGTCTCAAAAGATCCAGGATCCAAGCCCTAATGCATATGGCCCAATTCTAGCACCTCCTGCGCCCCCTTCCGCAGCAGTACTTATATTTCACATCCAGGGCCTCCAGGTGACGTCTTCTCTGATGTAGATCTTCTCTCTCATCATCTTCTCTATTTCGGTCTGGACAACTTCTCTCAGCCGCCTCGTCTCTGCAGAGTGTGACACACAGACATCTTAGCTTCCTCAAATTTCATCATCCCCCAACCTGGTGTCCCCACAGTGTTATCCTGCTGCTTGCTGTGCCCCCCAATAACCCAAAATACTATCCTGAAAAAATATGAGTTCCCCCCATAGTAATAGTGCTCCTCAAAGTCCCACCAATAGTAATTCCCTTCTAGAATGCCCTCATTAGTAATACTGCCCCCTACTGTGCTCCCAACGGTGATAATGCTCGACAAGAGTGCCTCCATTAGTAGAAGAGCCCTCCAGTATTAATAATACCCTTATAGAGCAAGAACTCCATGTCAAGAAATAGGCCCTGACCCTATTGTTCCCCCCCCTGAGTGGTATTATAGCTCTTTACAGACCCCGAAGTAGTAATATGGCCCCCATAGTGCTCTTAGTAGAAATAAGGCAGATCTATAAGACAATCCTATAGAGCCCCCAGTAGTAATAAGAAAATCTATAATGTCCCCTGGATTTATAATACCTCTACAGTGCCCTCAGTTTTTATATCGCTCCCTCCTGTTATAATGCTCGCCCTTAAGTGCCCCCAGTATTTATACTGCTCCCTACTGTTATAATGCCCCCTGTAGTTATATTCCTCCCTTTAGGGCCCTTAGCAATGATGATTCCTCAGCCCCTCCACCATACAGTCCCATGTAAATAAAATTATTTTCCCTCCCTCCGCCGTAGTCCCATGTAAATAACATCACTCCCCTTCCAATCTACAGTCCCATGAAAATAACATCACCCCCTCCCACAGCCTCCTCCAACGTTCAGTCCCATGTAAATAACATTGCTCCCCTCCCTTCAGCCCTTCCAATATAAAGTCCCATGTAAATAACATCACTCCCCTTCCAATCTACAGTCCCATGAAAATAACATCACCCCCTCCCACAGCCTCCTCCAACTTTCAGTCCCATGTAAATAACATCGCTCCCCTCCAACGTTCAGTCCCATGTAAATAACACTCCCCTTCCTTCAGCCCTTCCAATATACAGTCCCATGAAAATAACATCACCCCCTCCCACAGCCTCCTCCAACGTTCAGTCCCATGTAAATAACATCGCTCCCCTCCCTTCAGCCCTTCCAATATACAGTCCCATGAAAATAACATCACCGCCTCCAACGTTCAGTCCCATGTAAATAACATCGCTCCCCTCCCTTCAGCCCTTCCAATATACAGTCCCATGAAAATAACATCACCCCCTCCCACAGCCTCCTCCAAAATTCAGTTCCATGTAAATAACATCCCTCTCTTAAAGTGGTATTCCCATCTCACAAATGTAGTTTGTATAGTTAGATATAGCCATACCAATATTATTACTAATAGAATGTATTTATATAAAATGTACCATTTAGAAGATTTGCCTATTTGTATCTCCATTGTCCCACACACATCAGGCAGGCCGTTGCCCCTAGTTACAGCCACTGTGGCCATGTAGTAGTGGTGGCCGGTTTTCTCTTGTTCAAACACGCTCTGAGGTAACTGCTGTATTGTGAACGCACATTGCATGAGCATGCGGAGACACATCTTAGGGTTGCACCATTTTTGTCTACGCTTCCAAAATCATCTTGTGTTCCAAGATCAATTCATCTCTGTGGAGCAGGATCTGTTTATAAAGTCTGCGTTTTGGATGGATCCTGACCATTGCGTTTTGGACTGCTTGAGTCCAAAACGCAGATGTGAAACTACCCAAAGATGTGTCTCTGCATGCTCATGTAATGTGCGTTTACAATACAGCAGTTACCTCAGAGCAGGTTTGAAAAAGAGCAAGCCGGCCACCACTACTACATGGCCACAGTTGCCGTAACTAGGGGCAACGGTCTGACTGATGTGTGTGGGACAATGGATATACAAACAGGCAAATCTTCTAAATGGTACATTTTATATAAATACATTTTATTAGTAATAATATTGGTATGGCTATATCTAACTATACAAACTACATTTGTGAGATGAGAATACCCCTTTAAGCCCTAACATACAATCCCAGTTAAATAATAACTACAACTCCCAGCATTACTCTGCCTTTCCCTTCACTTATCTCTCCTTAAAGAGGACCTTTCATCGTTTTACATTATAGTAGGTAAATACCTGCAGGGCACCCCCTGCTGATGCTGCCACCCGCCCAGTTTTTTCAAAATAGGGCTCCTGCGCCCCGCTCTGCCCCCCTGTATTTTTCGCGTTCAGTATGCTTATACTGAGCATCGGTACAGGGAGGAGGAGACGCCTGGGTTTCTCAATGGGCGTCTCCTTCTCCCTGGCAGTGCCACGATTCAATCACATCGGAGAGCGTCATAGCCAGGGAGAAAAACAATCTTTGGCTGTGACGTTCTCCGATGTGATTGGATTGCGGCACAGCCAGGGAGAAGGAGACGCCCTTTGAGAAACCTGGGCGTCTCCTCCTCCCTGTACCGATGCCCAGTATTAGAAAACTGAGCGCGAAAAATACAGGGGGGCAGAGCGGGCGCAGGAGCGCTATTTTGAAAAACCTGGGCGGGTGGCAGCATCAGCGGGGGGTGCCCCATCACAGGCAGTTAAAAAAAATAAACTCCACATACTTACCTCGCAGGGGAGGAAACAGACAGCAGAGGGCCCCTGTGCAAAAAATCTGCTTGCCCTCCGTTCCTAAAGCCAAATTCTCAACCTAACCTTTCCCGTCCTAACATTAAGTAAGTTACTTTCACACCTGCGGCACTCCGCTCCGGCCACCTGATCCGGCAGAGAATGTAAGGACTTGGCTGGACACAAACTCAGGCATGCAGTAGTTTGTGTCCCGCTGATTCTCTGCATTTTTGCCAGATTTGTGCTCCCCAAAGTCCCACCAATAGAAATAATTATCTACCAGACAACACGTAGTAGTAATCGTGCCCCCAACAGTAATAATGTCCCCACCGTGTCCCAGAAGTAATAATGCTCCCATAGTGCTCATACTAGTATTCATGTTCGTCATATTCCCTCAACTTTAATAAAGCCCACCATAATGCCCCTGGTAGTAATCTCTTTACAATGTGTAACAGTGCCCCCTGTAGAGCCAATGTCCCCATAGTGCCCTAATAATGTGTGCCAATGCCCCCTACTGTGTGACCAAAAAACTCTCTTAGTGCCCCAGATGAGCAAAAGTCCCCATAGTGCCATAATTTGCACCAGTATAAAATACTCCTATATCGTGCCCCAATAGTGCACCTCCCCTTGTCCCCATGGTGCCTGACAATGTGCCAGTATAAAATGCCCCCATAATGTGTGCCAGTATAATGCCTCTATATAATTACCCCAATAGTGTTCTTCTCCCCCCTTCTCCATAGTTCCCCCCATGTGTGCCAGTATATAAGATAGGGTCCCCAGTAGATGCCCCCATAGTGCTCCCCCTTCTCCATAGTGCCCCCCATGTTTACTAGTATGTAAGATAGGGTCCCCAAAGTGCTCCTCCCCCTCTATATTGCGCCCATGTGTGCCAGTATATAAGATAGGATCCTCACAATGCTCCCCATGTGTGCCAGTATCCCATAGTGCTCCTACCCCTGCATAGTGCCACCATGTACGCCAGTATGAAAGATAGGGCCCCTATATTGCTCCTCCACCCTATAGTGCTCCTCATAGTGCCTCCCATGTGTGCCAATATACAAGATAGAGCACCCATATTGCTCCTCCCCCTCCATAGTGCCCCCCCATGTGTGCCAATATACAAGATAGATCCCCCATATTGCTCCTCCCCCTTCATAGTGCCCCCCATGTGTGCCAGTATACAAGATAGAGCCCCCATATTGCTCCTCCCCCTCCATAATGCCCCCTATGTATGCCAATAATTAAGTTAGGGCCCCTATATTGCTCCTCCCCCTCCATAGTGCCCCTATTTGTGCCATTATATAAGATAGGGCCCCTATATTGCTCCTCCCCCTCCATAGTGCCCCCTATGTGTGCCAGTAAATAAGATAGAGCCCCTAGTAGATGTCCCCTTGAGTGCCAGATAGGGCCCCTAGTAAAGCGTAAATAAAAAACAAACAAACACATATACTTACATTCTTGCCACTTTCAGCGATACGATGCAAGCATCTTCTGGTCTGTGTCCCGTGCTATACGGCTCAGGCAGCGCCATGACATCATCGTGCCACCTGCACCGGTCTCTGATGGGCTACAGGTACTAGGCCTGCAGCCTATGAGAGGACTGTGTAAGGGAGACACCTCTCCCCTGCTGAAGCATCCATCTGTATCACTGTCCTGAGGACGGCGATACAGATATATATAGAGAGATGAGCGCTTCCACAATGGAAGCGCTCATCTCTCCCTGCCCTGCCGCCAAACCTCTCATGGGACCCCCTCCTGCACTGAGCCCCTGTGCAGTCGAACCAACTGCACAGACGGTATGTCCGTCCCGTTACCTCGTTCTCCTTGCAGCAACACGAACACCAGTCCACACTCAGATCCAGCTGGCTCCGCCCTCTGCCCAGACCTGCAGTGTAGGGAGCAGACAGGGGACAGGAATGATGAAGCAGAGAGCCGACGGACGGCTCTTGCATCATCATTACAGGCAGTTGTCTCTGCTTCCTATGGATGCAGGGACAGCTGCCAGGAGCGAGACATACCTCCCCCATACTGGGAGTGCAGGACAGCCACTGCAATGCGGGACTGTCCCGCTGGATCTGGGCCGATTGGGAGGTATGCAGCCAATAGATATAACCTTCTACATGAGATTAGCCATTTTTATTAGCTCCTCGGCAGTGAACTCAGGGAGGAAAGTGCAGCCAGCAGCACTCAGCTCAGTAAATGGAAGTACAGACTATTACATTTTAAAAACCAGGTGGCGCCATACTATACAGATACAATGGCCTCAAGATATAATGTTTGAAACATACAATGGTCTTTTCGGGTCATGGTAAGTTGAAACCAGACTCAACATACAATACCTTAGACTCAGATCCAGCTAATCAGTCTGGCTATTTTCCTGGTAAACACTTCTATTAGTTGTCTAGCTCTTCTGTGGACTACATATTCCATACCTCCCAACTGTCCCAGATCTGGCGTGACACTCCCGAATTTCGGTGGCTGTCCTGCGGTCCCGGAATAGCTGACGCATGTCCCACTCTCAGCTGATTGTAACGGTGAAGCAGGGAGACGTCCACTTCCTGCTCCACCATTCAGCTCAGCTGCCAGCTCTACACAGCAACAGCAAGGTATCTGTCACACATCTTCCTGCTGGACTGTGTAGGAAGAGCGTGTCGGCCGGGAATCAGACTCTGCTGTAACAGTATCCTACCTGCTGCTGGGGAGTGCGCTTCATCGAAGGAACTACAGTAGGTGAGTATTTAATGTTTGTGTATTTACTTCATGTGGGGAGCACATAACTGGGCTTAGCGACTTTGAAGGAAACATATCTGGGCAAAGTAACTGTAAAGAAGGTGGAAGTAGAGGCGTGACCTAATATGAAAAAATTTGTCATCCTTCTTTGTGATTTTCAAAAGTTGGGAGGTAAGGTAATGGTGGGGCAACTCCTTTAGGCGCTTGGTGTGTGTATTTATTTTGGGATCTGGTCTGCGTCTTGTTTTATTTAGGAATGCTGGATTCTGTTGTCTGGGATAGTGTCATCTACTGTGCTATTCCATACTCCTGAGGAATACTGAAGTATACTGGCCAGACAGGGGGAGAGGGTGGGGGTGCCCACTCAAGAAACTTTACGCTGGGCCCACCAATATATTAAAGCAGTCTGTGCTGCTGCTGAAGAACCTCTTTTTTATAAAGTGATGGAGCACTGTATGTCAGTCAGAGCTGGGCAAAGAAGAAGTAATTCACTACAAGAGTGATCCGTGACAGTGAGATCATTATGATAATGTAATCACTATGAGAATGATCACTTGCTCAATATTATCTCAGTGTTAAGGGTTAAAGGGTTATTCTCATTTTGGACAATGGGGGCATGCACTGCCCGGCTCCCATTCATTTCTATGAGCGGCGCGGGGAGCTGTGCCCGGTGGTGGCCGGACCCCCGGAAACCTGGGGTCCTCCAGGCGCAGCGCTCCCCGCTCCGTTCTGGAGATAGGTGCGGGTCCCAGCGGTGGGACCCGCACCTATAAGACAATGGGGGCATATCCTAGCGATATGCCCCCCATTGTCTAAGATGAGAATACCCCTTTAAATCTCCCTTCAAGTGAATGAAACAAAATGCTGTAATTACCCGGTATCACTGCTACAATGTACCGGAGATAACCCTGGCCGATCTGATATTCATGACGTGTCCTGAGGATAGCTCGACAATATCATGAAACCGAAATACCTCTTTAAAGTGTAGGCCGCTATACATTACTATCTGCACATGTGGTGTGAACAGCACACGGATGCCGCTAATGATAATCATTATTAACCTATCAGCAACACTGTCAGTAATTCATGTTTACACCCAGGTCCGTTCTCCTGTCTGCCGGAGCTGTGCTCTGCAAATGGCCACCAATGGAGTATTTCGTCCATCAGCGTCCTCCATTCCTTTACACCGGGGACTGACTGCACATGCACTAGTTCCCCTGACTGTCCCTAGTGCAATTGAATGGAGTCCATTGACAGAAGGCCTCCATCAGTGGCCATTTTAAGGGAGCAGTGGCAGGCAGGGGAGTGGACTTGTCTGTACACATGAATAATTCCTATTACCCCATGGGACACTGGTGCTGATGGTTTAATGATGTTTATCACTAACAGCATGCATGTGATGTTTCCAGTGACCAATCCCTTTAAGGAAATGTTAAAGATATTCTTATTCCCAGAGAATGCCATGAATACCTTACAGGTGCGGGTTCCCCCTCTCCTGCTGACTTGCTATCACCCACTTCATTCTCCATACACTTCTACCTTTATATATCTTCTCATGTCTTTCTATTATTTTCCCCCTAGTAGAGGACAGCAGTGTTCGGCCATCCTGCTCTAGAAGCACAATCTCCAATACCATCAGGGAGAGATTGATGTTCCACCATGTGCTCGGGCAGGGAAGTTATGGTAAGGTCATCTTGGCGGAGGATACTTCTACCCATCAGATGTATGCTGTTAAAGTCATCAAGAAGACAGCCATGCTTGCCGATTGCGACGAGGCGGATGTGTTGGTGGAGCACCGAGTCTTGCGGCTGGCATCTGGGAACCCCTTCCTCGTCCACACACATTTTGCATTGCAGACCAAGGTACAGTATAGACAAAGCAACCAGTGTGTGAAAGCTAATGGGTCTGGTAGTTTTGCAGCAATCAGAAAAATAGAGGTCCCTGAGTCCCCATGTGACTGGAGCGGTAATTTGTATGTCTCACCACCGCTCCATTTATTTCTATGGGACTGTCAGATATAAAGCTGAGTGCTGTCTCTGTAGATTCGAGGACCTCTGTTCAGGAGCATTAACATATCTTATAGGGCCCTATAGTAAAACTTAGAATGCTCCGCTCTTGACTGTAAAATTTTTGCAGTTTGCAATTGTTTTTAATTAAGTGGCGGAGGACTTAGCACTTCGCTTCATCTACTTTAACCAACCTTTGTGTTGAAAAAAGGTAGAACAGTTGGTTTATCAATAATAATATGGCGCCCAACACCATAATTCTCAAATATATTTACTGCACACAACAGCCAACACAAATCTCTCTCAGAGAGTTCTATATCTTCTGCATTTCCTTTCACACTAAAATATGAATGCCAGCATTCACCACTAGAGGGAGCAGAGTGCTCAGGAATTTATATAATTAGCATTGAATGCAATAGCAGCTATAAATCTTTTTGCACTGGGCTCCCCGTAGTGTCGAGTACAAGAAAACAAGGTGGATTTATGTCAGGAGTGTATGAAGCTCCATGCTTAACCACCCCTCCCCATAGACCCCATAGCAGTGACATGGTCTGCCTTCATAGTTAGTAAGCCACTGTCCTAGGAAAATCCCTAAGGAAAATCCCTTCAAAGGATTAAGCAGTTTTCAGCACATATAGGTTATTCTTTGTATAATGACAAGTTATATAATTTTGTAATCAATTGTTTGCATTAATCCTCACAGTTTGTAAGATCTCTGCTTGCAGTTATTTAGTAGGAACCTTCACTGTTTTCCTCCAGTGACTAAACACCTATCCTGGCCACGTCATTGACACACAGGCACAATTACTGTACAGGTATCAGATCTGTGACTAGTAAAGGGCCATACACCGTGTCTCTATCACATGAGCAGGGCAGATTTATAGCAGCGGAAGGAAAACACTGAAGGCTCCCATTTAGTAAGAGATCAGAACCACTGAGAACTTGGTACAAAATAATAAAGATTTTTCTTTAACAAAATTATTTGTGGTGTAATTCTTATTAGTATTCTCTTAAAGGTGTAGGGTAAGGGTTTCATATTTGTATCTTTGCATGTTATATACATATATTTTAATGAGACAATTAAAAGGTGAAGTATTCAAGTGAAAACGTGAACGCCAGATTATAAGGGACAGAGAATATAAGGTAATAAAGCTACAAAAATTATCATATTTTTTGCTTTATAAGATTGCTCTTTTTTCCTTCAAAAATGAAATGTGGGGAAAATGGCAGCACATTTAATAAATTGAATACTAGTGAGTGCTTCCATTATAGAAGTGACATTTGTATGCAGTATACTTGGGGAGAGGTGAATAAAGCTCTCCTGGTGCTGGCTGTGCTCACTACTCCCTGTTCCTCAATGGGCGCCGCTCTTCACTGTCCTGTGATGTGCGATGTCAGGTTACAGCGCAGGACAGGTGAGGAGAGGAGCAGGAAGCAGTAAGAGTAGCGGGATGTGAAGAGTGGCGGCCCTCTCCTGAGAGGTAACTTCTTTTAGTTATTTTTGGTCTGATCTGAGATCTTATGTTTGGGTCTGATCTGAGGGCTGATATGGGAGTCTGATGAAGATTGGGGGTCTAATGAAGATTAGGGGTCTGATCTGAAATCTAATGAAATATATTTTCTCTGATTTTCCTCCTCTATAATATGATGACTCTTTTAAACCGAAAAATGCGGTAAAAGGAAAGGTTTTGTTGGAGGTGCCGATTTTGAAAGAGTGAGGTTTCTAAAACAATCTGGTTGACCGACATCTAAGAGATATATGGAAGAAATGGATACAACCAGTGATAGTGTTGGGTATATATCAATATATATATATTTTTTTTGAATCAGATAGTTTTTATTGAATGACTTTAACCATACAGTATAATATCATACAGTGACATTCCACAGTAAGCCATTTGTACATTTACATATACCCCAACTCCCACCTCTGAAGCCCACCCCTAATCCACCCAATCCCCCCCCCGATACACTTCTTTAATGCACAATGTGTATTCCGTCGACTAACCGGATAGATTAACCGATGCTGACCATTTTCCCCATAACTTGTCATACTTGTGAGGACAACCCCTTTTCAAAAATACCGCTTTCTCATACATCAACATTATGGTAACCTTATTCCTGAATTCTCGTATGGTTGGAGGGCAGGCCTGAATCCAGTGAAGCGCAACTAACTTCCTGGCCACGTATAACAATCTGCCGATGGCTGTTCTACTAAACTCATCAACACCTACTTCTGCCAAGTAACCTAGAATGCAGATCAGGGGATCCCTGGGTACACCGATTGAGAAAGCACCTCCAATCAGTGACAAAACTTCGCTCCAGAATTTGTCTAGCTCAGGGCAGCTCCATAGCATATGTAATAAATCTGCTGGTTCTGTCAGACATCTCGGACATTTTGCGTCCGCTCTTACTCCTATGCGATGCAAAAACACAGGGGTCTTGTACACCCTATGTACAATAAAGAGCTGCGATAGTTTGCCCTGTTCACTCAGAGAAGCTGACGGCACTGCTTCAAGAATATCTTCCCACTGCTCCCTCGTGATTTCCCCCAGATCTTTTTCCCAACCCTTCATTCTAGTCAGCGGGTGAGAGTCCAAGAACTTATCCAATAGCATTTGGTAAAGAAGAGAAATGACCCCTTTTGTGTTCCCCTTAGACAAAATTAATGTGATGGCCCCGTCTGTAGAGATCTGTGCCGCTCCTTCCTTGCATGTAGCAGAGAGAGCATGCCGAACTTGCAGGTACTGGAAAAACCTGTCTTTGGGTATATCGAATAGCTCCTGTAATCTAGTAAATGAACATAACACCCCATTCTCTAAGAGATTACCTAATTTACTAATTCCTTTCCTTTCCCAACTTCTGAATCCTTGTAGCTTCATGAATTCCGGAAGCAAACGGTTATTCCACAAAGGAGTTACCTCCGTAAGTCCTACCTTACCCCTCAGCTGCTTCATCTTGTCCCAAGTTTTCCTCATAAGTCTGACCAGAGGAACTCTATTATCCACAAAGGGAAGCCCAGCACCCTCCAGAAGCCACACGATCTCTCTCCCACCAATTTTATATTCTAGAATAGATCTAGTCATGTCTTTAGATCCTGTGTCCCCCCAACCCCTGAAATGTTGACACTGAGCCGCCAGGTAATAAATCCATGGATTTGGCAAGGATAAACCCCCCGCTGATTTAGGGTATTGTAAAGTTTCTAGCTTAATTCTCGGATGTCCCCTTTTCCATGTTAGGTCTCTGAAAATAGCATTGATCCGGTGGAACCTGTCCAATGCTATCCAAACTGGAGCATTGTGGAGTATATAGAGAAGTTGGGGCATGAGAACCATTTTAATCAGGTTCACCCTGCCTACCACCGATAAGAACAACTTACTCCACACTTTCACTTTGTGTCTAAATCTGACTAATAATGGGACTAGGTTTAAGTTCTCAAAGTCTGACAGTCTCGGGGAAATATATATTCCTAAATACTTGATGGAACTTACACAGGGAATATCATTCCCTATTGCAGTGCTGGATGCAGTTTGACCATCCAGAAACATCAAGGCAGATTTCTGCCAGTTAATCCTCAATCCTGACAGATCTCCAAACCGGCCTATCAAAGACATAACCTCAGACAAGGAGGACGATATGTCACCTAAAAACAGCAGTGTGTCGTCCGCATACATAGCAACTTTGTTCTGAACCGAACCATATTGAAAACCCTTTATTAATGAAGAGTTACGAACCGCCGATCAATATATATATTTGATATAACTCATGTACTACATCAGTATCACTATATATTATAAGCTTGAATCAGTAATATAAATAATGTACATAATATAAAGTAACACATAAATGATACAGTGAATCATAAAGTAGTACAAAGCTTTATAGTTAGGAAATTAAATGGGAGTTGTTTGTGAGAAAGTCAGGGACCAGTATTAGGCTACTTTTACACTAGCATTAGAGTTTTCCGGCATTGAGTTCCGTCATAGGAGCTCAATACCGGAAAAAAACGCTTCAGTTTTGTCCCCATTTATTGTCAATGGGGACAAAACTGAACTAAACAGAACGGAATGCTTCAAAATGCATTCTGTTCCGTTTAGTTGCGTTCCCAGACCGGAGAGAAAACCGCATCATGTTGTATTTTCCTTTCCGTCCTGGAGATCCGGAGCAAGATGAATCCGTCATGACACACAATGCAAGTCAATGGGGACGGATCCGTTTTGTGTGACACAATAGAAAACGGATCTGTCCCCATTGACATTCAGTAGACTTAATGACGGATCCGTCCTGGCAATGTTAAAGATAATACAACCGGATCTGTTCATAACGGATGCAAATGGTTGTATTATCAGTAATGGAAGCGTTATTGCTGAACCCTGCAGGATCCAGCAATAACGCTAATGTGAAAGTACCCTTACATAGTTTTTTTGAAAGATAAGGAATAAGAAGGAAATTTGATCTCTATTTTGTAGGCCTGTGACAAATAACACTTTTGAGATAGTAGAAAGTAGATTGTAATACCATATATTCTTTCTATAAATACAAAGAATAACCTTTACTTAATGACACTTGAATATCCCTTTAAGGATGACAGAAGCCACTGCTATATTCCATATAGTAAATGTGTAGATGTTCTGATAGTTCGGTAATGGCGTCTTCTATGTCACAGATGCTTGTTCTTCTTGGTCTGGAATACATGAGCTGTGGGGACTTTGATCAATTCCTACAGATGAAGGGGCAGCTTGACATCCCCAGTGCAAGGTAAGACTAAACAGTCAGAAAATGACATGAAATATTAGATACAGTGTCCGGTCTTATCCACATGACACTCATGAAATCTGTTCTCCTGTGTGCCATGCTATGATACTCCTCCTGATATTAAAGGGATAATCGCATCTGGTCATTTATGGCATATAGAATATGATGGAGTCTTAGCCCCTCTCCTAAGTATTAATACAAATTATGTGATTTTAAGCCATTATGAAGCTCTGGTCATAAAAAAATGTCACCTGTTATTCTTGAGTCTCCTGTGTTATCCCCATGTGATATTCACTTATTTTCTTTTCTGACAGATTCTACGCTGCAGAACTCGTGTGTGGCATCCAGTTTCTACATTCAAAGGGCATCGTCCACCGAGATCTCAAGCCGGAAAACATCCTGGTGGCTGATACTGGTCATATAAAGATCACGGATTTCGGTCTCGCACTGGAGAACATGTTTGGAGACCGCACAGCCACTGAATATGCTGGGACAGAAGGTTATGTGGCTCCTGAGGTGAAAAAATGAAAGTTTTCCTCATTTTCACTCATTGTTTTATCAAAGGGGTTTTCCAGCTATCAATATACCCGGTGGGGAGAGGGAGGGGGTCGGAGGGGTTGGTAGGAGTCTGACTATTGGCATCACCAGAGATTAGCTATTTGAAAGGGGTTCGCAGTGATCCTTTAATAGCAGCCTCTTCAAAAAAACTTGTGCTAATCATTACTACACTATGCTGGTAATAGCCAAAGCCTTAACGCCTATAATGTGGGTTTCATAGTAAGAGCTGTATAGTAATCTTCTCTCCTTTCTGGCAGATGCTGGCTGAGGAGGAGTATGGCGTCGGAGTGGACTGGTATTCATTTGGTGTCATCCTAAATCAAATGATTACCAGTAAGTGTACGTACCATCCTACACTATTTGATGCAACACGCTCCAGCGCTGAAGATATCATCAAAGAGGTCAGTATGTTACAGCATGGAACTAATGTATTTTATATAATGTTATATGATAAACTGATAAGAAGACATCTCCCCCCTACATTACCCCATAGTGCTCCATTACTAATACTTGCCATTGTAGTGTTTAGAACTTCGGTTGTCTCTCAGAGGTGCTGGTAGCAGGATAACAATACTCAACAAGTGCTTATGTAGTATTCATGGCTACAATATTGGTCTTCACGAGGATGCTAAGGGTTCACTCCTGGAGCCACAACCTGACCAGAGCCAGCACAGACTCAGCAATATCACAACGTCTAACCTGCCCTGAAGCCTGCATAAGCTGACACTTTTATAGGCAAGAAGGAGAAGATTATAAAGGTTCTCCTATCATAAAATATTTGAGAAAAACTGACCTAATGGATAATGGGAAAGAGATTTTCCCTTTATAGTAAGAGTCAGGTAGTGAAGGTACTGAGGACACATCTACTATACACATTTAGTCCACCACTCTGAATTTATTCCAGAAGTAGCCACAGATTTTCAAAATTTCCTATTGCTGGCACTATACCATGAGCCCAACATTCAGATAGATTTTGCCACATTTGGGTAAAATTCTCAAAACTGTCAGAAAGGAAAGGTGGAGATGTCGCCCATAAAAATCAATTACATTTCCCAGCTAGTCTCTGAAAATATAGATCTGGAAAGTGATGTGGTCATTTGTAATTACATTTCTCATTTTCAGCTCCTCCAAAGAGATCCGGCCAAGCGCTTAGGAGTCCATGGCAACATCCGAGGCCATCAATTCTTCCAGCATATTGACTGGCTGTCAGTGGAAGCTCTTCAGATGCCACCACCACACATCCCTGTAGTAAGCACATCAACAGAGAGTCTACCATGTTGATGATACTCTTTATATATTATATACTAATCTCAGTATTAGGGGCTGAATAGGGGGACATGTAGGCTGTTGCTGAGGAGGTGGCACAGATATCAAGCAGTAGGAACCATATCAGCACATAGTTTGGTAGTTGGGTCATTAAACTCCAAATACAGGAATGTTTGTCAGCATACAGAGATTTTAATGTAGGATATACTAGGCAAGAGCACTACAAACTACATTTGACTACTGAGGGTGTAGCGGATGGCGAAACAGTACTAAATTAATATGTCAGGTTCCAGGCAGTGCTCAAGGTCTTGTCCTGTCACATATATCCATTATCATTTTCAAATATTCTTCTTGAGGCACTAAAGATGACAACTTCTTGTGAGCTTCATATCAGGTTTGTGATAACCTGTGATCACTGTTTCCTCATTTATATCTATTTCTTTTTCTTGTAGCCATCTGTACCTCAACACCATGCCAGACCTTTCAACCTGAAGAGGATGGAGGCAGCAGAGGCCAAGAAGCGACGTTTACCACTGAAACACCAGGCCATTTTCAGAGGGTTTTCATTTGTCACCTGGTAAACCCTCCACCAGCTCTAATGTCACCAGAGCAAGATGTCCTCCTGAGCTCCTGGCGAAGATGAATGGACGGAAAGAAGAACGGACCCAGGTATATAGCAGGAAATAAGAATTGCTCCTATATAGTTGTATGAACTTCATAATGATTCAATATTTAAGGTTCACAAATGAGAAGCTTCCTTTTTTATGAGCTGTAAATGCTTGAGTAAAATCACATGTAGAAAACAGTCTTTGTATATTATTCCACATCATATGTTCTCTCTACTGATTCATCCTATGATGCAGGCCACAGTATGAAGATCCAGTCAGAATATCAGAGTGGACCCTGAAATAACACCTGCGTTTGGCACTGGATGGAAACAAAACAACATCTTGAAGAATGAAGATCCGCTTGACAGTGAAGACAAACACCGATGGACGCTTTGCAATCTGCACAGTTGGCAGTAAGTATAAGCGCGAGAACATCTGCGCTTAGTCTTAATCATAGGCATGTGTAAGGCTACTTTCACACTAGCGTTAGGTTCGTCTGGCAGGCTGTTCTGACAGCCTGCCGGATACGTACTAACGCTTGCACAAGTGTGCTGCCAGAAGTCCGGCTTGGCCCCATTTAATATGATGAGGACAGGCGGTAGATGCGGCCGCAACACAGCCAACATTCTGAGAAGCGGGCAGACAAATACCGCAGCATGCTGTGGTTTTTGTTAGGCCACCTCTCAGCATGTTTGCCATACTGCGGCTGTATCTCCCGCCCATCCTCATTATAGTGAATGGGGCCAGACAGGACTTCTAGCAGCACACTTGTGCAAGCGTTAGTACGGGTCCGGCAGGCTGTTGCCCTGCGAGAACAGCCTGCTAGACAAACTTAACGCTAGTGTGAAAGTAGCCTAATTCATCGGTAACTGATCTTCTCAAATTCACGATAGCGCCACCTAGTGATGCTGTTTTGGGTTGGAGAAAGTCAAGAATACCCGGCTATTAAGGGGTGGAGGAGGCCGGATTTTTTTTTTAACCACATGCCTATGATCCTTTTAGACATGACCTACTATATATAGAGTTATACTCTGTATATAGTTTTTTTTAAAGTTACCGGTAATAAGATTTCCTCTTGTCCATGACAGTGCTGTCCTAGATAAGGGGAAATAGGTGTGGAATGGCCGGCTATTAAGGGGTGGAGGAGGCCGGATCTTTTTTTTTTTTTTTCAGACCAGCACCTGTCAACAGAGGACGCCAATGAACCCGGCAACATCTTGAAGAATGGAGATCCGCTTGACAGTGAAGACAAACACCGATGGACGCTTTGCAATCTGCACAGTTGGCAGTAAGTATAAGCGCGAGAACATCTGCGCTTAGTCTTATTCATAGGCATGTGTAAGGCTACTTTCACACTAGCGTTAGGTTCGTCTGGCAGGCTGTTCTGACAGCCTGCCGGATACGTACTAACGCTTGCACAAGTGTGCTGCCAGAAGTCCGGCTTGGCCCCATTTAATATGATGGGGACAGGAGGTAGATGAGGCCATAGCACAGCCAACATTCTGAGAAGCGGGCAAACAAATACCGCAGCATGCTGTGGTTTTTGTTAGGCCACCTCTCGGCATGTTTGCCATGCTGTGGCTGTATCTCCCGCCCGTCCTCATTATAGTGAATGGGGCCAGACAGGACTTCTAGCAGCACACTTGTGCAAGCGTAAGTATGGGTCCGGCAGGCTGTTACGATGCGAGAACAGCCTGCTAGACAAACTTAACGCTAGTGTGAAAGTAGCCTAATTCATCGGTAACTGATCTTCTCAAATTCACGATAGCGCTACCTAGTGATGCTGTTTTGGGTTGGAGAAAGTCAAGAATACCCGGCTATTAAGGGGTGGAGGAGGCCGGATTTTTTTTTCAACCACATGCCTATGATCCTTTTAGACATGACCCACTATATATAGAGTTATACTCTGTATATAGTTTTTTTTTAAAGTTACCGGTAATAATATTTCCTCTTGTCCATGACAGTGCTGTCCTAGATAAGGGGAAATAGGCGAGGAATGGCCGGCTATTAAGGGGTGGAGGAGGCCGGATCTTTTTTTTTTTCAGACTAGCAACTGTCAACAGAGGACGCCAATGAACTCGGCAAGTAGACACCAGAAGACCAGCATGTCCATAAGTAAGCAGAAGCAACATATTTTGTTCTTTCTAATCATAGGCATGTTGTATTCACCGGTAACTGATCTCTTCAAATCCATGATAGCGCCACCTTGTGATGCTGTCCTGGATTGGAGAAAGTCAAGAATGGCCCACTGTTAAAGGGTGGAAGAGGTTGGATTTTTTTTAACCACATGCCTATGATCATTTTAAATGTGATGCACTATATGTAGAGTTTGTGTATAGACTTTTTTTTTAGGTTACCGGTAATAGGATTTCCTCTTGTCCATGACATTGCTGTCCTAGGTGAGGGGAAATAGGTGCGGAATGGCCGGCTATTAAGGGGTGGAGGAGGCCGGATTTTTTTTCTTTCAGACTAACACCTGTCAACAGAGGACATCAATGAACCTGACAAGTAGACTCCAGAAGATCAGCATATCCATAAGTAAGTAGAAGCAACATAACATCTTTTCTCCTTTATAATCACAGGCATGTTGAATCCATGATAGCACCCCCTTGTGATGCTGTATTTTAAAGGGTGGAGTAGGCTGGATTTTTTTTACCCATCTTGTTCAATGTGATGCAATATATACAGAGTTATACTGTAGTCATTTTTTAAAATGTTACCGGTAATAGGATTTCCTCTTATCCATGATGTTGCTGTCCTAGGTGAGGGAAAATAAGTGCGGAATGGTCTGCTGTTAAGAGATTTTTTTTTCAGACTAACACCTATCAACAGAGTACACCAATGAACCTAGCATGTAGATACCAGAAAACCAGCATATCCATAAGTAAGTATAAACAACATAACATCTTTCCCCTTTCTAATCACAGGCATGGCTCACCATTAAGGGATCGAGGAGGCCAGATTTTTTTAACCAGATTTGATTTTGTTCATGAAAGTGCTGTCCTAAGGGCTCTTTCACACAAGCAGATGCCGTGCGTGGAATCTGCTGCGTGTAAGAGAGCCAAGCCCCGTTCAGGACAGCAGAGACACGGAGCATTAACATGATTGATAATGCTCTTTGCCTCTCTGTGATCTTTTTACTACAAAATCACAGTGAGATAAAGTTGTCACTGTGATTTTGTAGTAAAAAGGGGACAGAGAGGCACAGTGAATTATTAATCATGTTAATGCTCCATGTCTCTGCTGTCTGGAATGCTGCAGATTCCACGCATGGTATCCGCTCATTTGAAAGAGCCCTAAGGGAGAGGAAACAGGCGCGGAATGGGATGGAAGAGGTCAGATCTTTTCAGAGTAACACCTAAGAACACATGTGATTGGCACTGGACTGAAGTAAAACAAGATCTTCAAGAATGAAGGCATGCTTGACAGTGAAGACCTACGACTGGAAGCTCTTGGATCAATTGTAATATTGGGACAATGGACCACCAGTGAATTTGTGGAAAGTAAATCCCAACATCAAGTAGACAACCTAGGCCTTGTAGCTGCATACCAGCCAGACTACAGAGGTTGTCCCTGTAAATTTTAGGGTTTTGGTTCAATTAAGCTAAATAATTACAAGGTACACAAGATTATGTTCAACATCATTGTCCCAGTTTAGTCTGAGGTGTGAAATAAACTTATTTTAAACCCTCTAACAATGTATTCTGTGTATTCAGCTCCGTTGTACAGAAATATTAGTGTACAGTGCTATATGCTAGTAGTGGCAGGTCTCTGACTGCGTTCAGTTGCTACACTTCAATAATAGGCATTTGCAATTTTTTTGCCAAGCAGGTGAATGAGATATATCCACCAATTAAGAAAAACACCCACTTGTAAAAGATATATATTTTATAATTATATTCTCAAGCATCCTGTTAATAACGTTGCTGTTTCTGCTATCTGATCCTTTTTAGAAATTTCTAGTGTGTAGTGACACACCCCAAACTGGTGACACTTAATTGTCAATAAATACACTTTTAAGAGTAATAAATGAGGGACAAAACAATTATGAGAAAATACTCTTTTTTACATTATGGGAAATATAAGTACTTACTAACAAGACTTGTCAGAGAAGGTGATCACATAATAGGTAATGTACTTATCATTTGAAAAAATTTCAGATATAGCCTAAAGTTAAGGGTACATGTTCACAGCGGAGACCTGTGCTTGGAGCCCTCAGCACACAGTATGTATTACGTGCAGATGTGTATGCAACAAATCTGTAGCGCAGTGGTGTGCCAAAGGAGGGGATGGGGGGTGGTCTGTCCTGGGGGCCAGGGTTGTCGGCTGCCTGTCAGACTGTGGAAGGGGCGACAGTTCACTGCACAGCACGAGAGCCTATGAGTTATAACAGTTATTTCCTGCGACCTATAAAAATCTGACAACACTTTTGGAAGGAACGCTGGGTCTGGTTTAAACACTACCCTGTTTTCTAGAATTAATATATCTTCTGATATTATAAAAATGAGTTTCTGTCTGTCTGTCTGTTCTTTATGTTTTAGACCGGGTCTCAGCTCTCTCCTGAGATATTCCTAAAAAATGACCTGCATTAACCAATATTAGCCTGGAAGTCTTTATTTTCAAATCCCATCTGCCATACTCTCCACATACACAGAGGTTTACTGCAGGTTTCCATAACAACCCAGCCAGGTAATTAACAGCCAGCTGAGGAGCTCAGGTAAATAGCTCCCCGAAACACAATTCAGTGCTTACCTCCCACAGGCCCTGGCGCAGTCTGCTTCTTACACACATACACACAGTTTTACTCCAGGTTTCCATAACAACCCAGCCATTTTCCTTCACTGCTGTAGGTCACTGCTGTAGGCTTGGGTTACACGACAACAAAAAGTCGCACAACACATAGGGCACAACTACACTGCTGCATATGTCACATGACACTGATGTCACACCAATGTCGCGCAACAATTTTTAGAATGATTCTATATAGCAGGGGTACTCAAATGGCGGCCCGCAGCCCGAATTTGGACCGCGGCTGCCAGCTGTCCGGCTTGCACCAGAACTCTAGAAGCAATGAGCGCTTCCATCAATACAGATGGAAGCGCTCATTGCTGGAGCACAGGGAGCTGATATCACTCACCGCTCAGCTCCCCATGCTCCTCCCCTTCTTCAGGCCGGCTGTGCTGTGAATGGTGAAGCAGGAAGACTTCTCATGCTCCACAATTCAGCCTGCACAGATCGTGCTGCTGGCCGATGTGGCCGGAGCTTATGCAGATTTACATTCTGTGCCTGCAGTGAAGACAGGAGGTGAGTAGTGCTGTGTTTTTTGTTTTTTGTTAATACAGAGGAGGCACAGAGGACTTTATAACTATGGAGGGGGCACAGAGGGCTTCATAACTATGGAGGGGGCACAGAGGGCTTCATAACTATGGAGGGGGAACAGAGGACTTTATGACTTTGGAGGGGGCACAGAGGACTTTATAACAATGGAGGGGGCACAGAGGGCTTTATTGCTGTGGAGTGGGCACAGAGGGCTTTATCACTGTGGAGGGGGCACAGAGGTCTTTATTACTATGGAGGGGGCACAAAGGTCTTTATTACTATGGAGGGGGCACAGAGGGCATTACTAATGTGAAGGGGCACAATGTGCATTTTTACTCTGGAGGGGACACAGAGGACAGTACTACTATGGAGGGGGCACAAAGGGCATTACTAATGTGAAGGAGCCACAATGGGCATTTTTATTCTGCAGGGGGCACAATGGGCATTTTTATTCTGGAGGGGGCACAATGGGCATTTTTACTCTGGAGGGGGCACAATGGGCATTGCAAAAGTGAAAGGGGCACAATGGGTATTGATGATGTGAAGGAGGCACAATGGGAATTTCTACTCTTGAGGGGGCACAATGGGCATTGATAATGTGAAGGGGGCACAGAGGTCATTATTCCTCTGAAGGGGGCACAGTGCAGAGGGCATTAATATTGTTAAAGCTACATGCCACTGGTGTTGTCGCTTCTTATATATTTTTTTGTTTTGCAGCTCGGACCTTCATCCTACAGCAGACTCAGGTAGGTGGACCTTTGTCTACCCTGTGTAGGATGTCTTTGTGGTACATGTGGTCCGCTGGAGGCATCCTCCATTGTATGCATTTTTTGCTGGGGATTACGTTTGGCAGCGGGCCACATGTGCAGGATTTGCTCCCCCGGTTATATATGCGCTACAGCATCGGGGTTTTTGAGCATGTTCTGCCATTTGAGACCACTTTTTTTTCCGTGAGTTTGTTTGTACGTTTATTCCTGGAGGCGTGGCAACTCCAGGTTGAATGTGCCTTGATTATACTAATGGGTAACATTCAGGTGCACCTGTGCAGCCTGGGTCACATGACGTCAGGGCAATGTGGGAAATACAGCCTCCGCTCCCCCTCCCATTTGTAATCGGAGTTAAATTTATGTCTCATTTTAGTGTAAGACCATATACTATATAATATAGATATAGGGTATATGTGTATATATATTAATTCATATTAGTAGGCTTGCTTTGTATACTTCCAAAATATACTGTCAGGCTCTGCAACAGTGTGGGAGACAGGTGACCTGAGTGACCCCTGGACTGGGAAGGGGCTGTCTACCGCCATCTGGGAAAGCTTCAGCTGCTAGTAGTGAACATAAACATTCTCCTAATGGGCTTAGCTATCAATTACTCGGGGAGTAATTAGGTTATATTGTCAGACTCTGTTTTCCCAGATGGGGGGACATCAATATTCTCCAGATTTTAGGGAGTATGTTATGTAATATAAATCCATGTTTTATAGTTAACAGCTGGGGACCATGTCACCAGTAGTTATTCACACGCTCGCCCCCCACCACTCCTCCCTCTTCCAAGGGAGGGGGTCTGAGGGT
>ONZH01020457.1:0-20917 GCA_900303285.1 Rhinella marina
CTCTACTCCTCCTAACTCCTCCTCCTCCTTGTCGTCTTTTCCTAACGCTGACCCAAAAAACGCAATTTTTTAGAGGTCCAACTGGCACTCTTTTACCACAATTTTTCCGAAGGTCCACCTACAGGCCCTCTCATCAAACAATTTTTCCAGAGGTCCACCTACAGGCCCTCTCTCTAAACAATTTTACCGGATGGCCACCTACAGGCCCTCTCTCCAAACAATTTTTCCGCAGTGTCAACTATAGACAGTGTAAAACAATGTTTCAGGAGCGTCAAACAGATTGTCCAAAACAATTTTTCAGGAGGCGCAAGTACCGACATTTAAAAAAAAAATAATTTTTCTGAGGGTAGACTTTATGTACTCCGAAAAGAAAAAACTTTTTGGAGGCTCAACAAAAGCCATTTCACTGCATTCTCAGTCGGACAAAGTCATTGGTGGTGTAACCGCCATGCTGTGTCAGGCTAAATTTTTGGTGCTTCACCAGCTACTGCATACTACCTCAGTCACTCTGTTGTCACCGCCGCCATACAAGGCCACGAAAAATGTTTATGTGGTTCGCCTGCTCCCGCAGTGTCACTCGGTCACTCTGTTGTTACCGCCATGCTGCGTCAGGCTAAATTTTTGGGTGGCTCACCTGCTACCTCATCTAACTTGGTCACTTGTTGGTGTCACCGCCATGCTGTGTCAGGCTTATGCCTGCATCGTGTGGCTGGGGATAGGAGAGCAGTGCCAGCATGGGCATGGGTGATGGACATTCGTTGCACCTAGTTGGGTGCTTCCCTAACATGTGATGGGCATGTGCCTCGCCTTTCTTGGTCTGGGTGAGCACAATTGCCATGAGGGTAACCACCAGGTTGTTGCAGGAGAATTTGGGGTAATGGTGGGATTAGGCAGCCTCAGAGGCATCCATGCATGCCGCCCCTGCGGTTTCCTGTCCATTTCCGTGGTGTTTCCATCATTTTCTGATATTTCCAGGTTTTCACCCAGCCTTCCCTAGGCAGAGCCTTGGTCCCCTGCAAAAATGCTCGAGTCTCCCATTGACTTCAATGGGGTTCGTTACTCGAAACGAGCACCCGAGCATTGGGAAAAGTTAGTCTCGAATAACGAGCATCCTAGCATTTTAGTGCTCACTCATCTCTATTACTTACATATAATCATAGAAAGACCTCTAAAACTTAAAGGGGTTGTCCGGGTTCAGAGCTGAACCCGGACATACCCAGGTTCTCACTCCGGCAGCCCTCCTGAACAGGGCATCGGAGCATCTCTTTAACTTTTAATAAATATTATTATGAAAAGACTCAACATATAACATATAACATATAGGACTAGTCTCAAAATCGTCACCTAAACAAAGAGTGTAAACCAATCACCCAAGTGATAGTTGTACCATTGGTTTGTGTTGATGTGTAGCAGGAAACCTGGTTGTTATTTTTGTTACAGATAAGATAGACATGGTATAGATTAGGAATGCTAGATATATTCTATTATAGAAATAACTAATCCCTAATTACGTCCCTATCCTCTATTTAAGCCCTGCCTAAAAAACGGAACATCCGCCCCGATAGGGGCGATCCCGTGTCAGGAACCTCCTATAATCCCTATAGTGTCCCTGACACAGGAAAGAAGCCCATCACCAGGTAGTGATCGTGATATCAGTCGGTCAAATTCCAGTCAGATATATATGCAAATTCGATAGCCTATATTGTATTTAAACCAATTATTCTGGCCAGCTAGATATCAGCACCAACCAAATTACACAAAAAAATCAAACCATCAGACAACAGATCTAACAAAACATATTTAAAAAATGGTACACCCGGTGATTGTGCATATTAACACAAATCACCATACATATGGTCTACAAAATCCAAGCTCAATCGCCTGATATAACCTCCAATATCAAGGGGAATTTTTTTTTTTGTCCCAATGTTCCTACGCGTTTAGCTATCACAAAAGTGTAGCTCTTCAGGGGACTTCTCTAAATATGGGATATATTTCCCAAAATTATTATCATTATGGTGTGGAACCTTCGATATGACATGTGACCATTAATAGCTCAGCATATACCATATAGTCACAGGCAGTGGCGTAACTACTACTGACCGGGCCCCACAGAAAATTTTAGAATGGGCCCCCCCCCTCAGCAACTTCTTCGCAACCCCCAACTCACTCACTCCTGTGGCTGGTCAAAACTGTTATCTCAGACGAGGCCCGGCAGCCGCTCTGTCCGTTTCCTACATGTATATACTGTATATACTGTAATGTCATTGTATAATATTATTGAGGGGGCCCTGACAATAAAATCTTTTAGTATTCCTCCTGAGGGGGCCCCTTGTGAGTCTGGGCCCCAAAGCAGTCGCTTCCCCTGCTTCCCCTATAGCTACGCCCCTGGTCACAGGACACTTATGTGACAATAAGCTTTTCAATATGTTTGTATAGATATTCAATGATGATATAATAACTAGATAGATTCTCAACTATATTGCATCAGAATGTCACATATTCAAAATATCAGGCCTATTAAAGTTGTGGGCCAACTACCAAAACATACAGATAGGTTATAATACATGATATAAAACCCCTATATGGGGTATTTGCGCTTTTAAGGTCTCAACACGTGACGACCCTGCCACTATGGTCATACGGGAGACCTTAGTGTCCTGATGACGGTGTATGCCTCTCAATAATAGCCCAGTGGTGACGCCATCGCGATAGAGGGAGTGGCAAAATTCATCAAATTCCCGCTATTTAAAGCTAGTCGCCGGATCTTTGATGAGGACAAGAAACCAGAAGTGATGACCATTGACGTCAGCACGCACCAGCGCTGCGTTCCAAAATAGCGGTGGTCCGTACCAAAGCCAGATCAAACTTTATTGACACATCTCAAAAGAGTATACACTCAGATAATATAAATAAGGACATCGATATATAGACTCCTAAGACGTTTTGTCTCTTCAAACAGGTATTTAAACGGTCAAACCAAATTGTGACCATATAATCAGATCACTATAGGACTCTTCAGGAGATATCTCATTACTCTAGTCTGAGCAATATTCTTATTAACCCCTAATGGTGAAGAATCTCCACCCTCCAGAGTAAGGGACTGTGGTACATACAATTGATAATAATAACAGCCCTTGATCTCCTACTCTGATAAATTAAATCATAATAACAGAGTCTTAAATAAAACAAGTATAGTCCGTGTTTTCGTTTAAGCCATAAGGGGACAGTGTGTTTAAGTGATGTATCCACCGCAGTTCTTTTTGTTTGAGGAGCTGATCAATGTCACCTCCTCTAATGGATAGCGGAACTGACTCCAACACTATGAACGAAATATCTTGTACCCTACCCTCATGTTTAGAGATTACATGTCTCGCTACAGGTTTGTCTCTCCTGTTCCTAATGTCCCCTAGGTGTTCCAGAATTCTAACTTTGAATTCTCTACATGTCTTGCCTATATATAAGGAACCACAGATACAGATCATCATGTACACCACATTTCTTGTATTACAGTTTGCAAAGCCTCTCATCTCATATGTCCGAGAGCCTCTATTATTTTCAAAAGTATGGCCCAGTCTGACATATTGGTAAGCTTTGCAATGACCACACCGAAAAGTACAATTTTGTCGATTATCCAACCACGTATGCTTCTTAGGTGGTTCATGATGGCTACCAACAAGAGAGTCACCAATATTGCGGCCTCGTCTATAGGTGATTGCCAGGGTATCTGGCAGATAGTCCTTCAGATCAGGGTCAGTTTTAAGAAGTGACCAATAACGAGTGAGAACACTCCGAACATTGGAGTGTGCACGCTCGAAGGTAACTATTATCCGAAGATGGTGATCTTCCTTTATTTTAAATTTTGATTGAAGTAACGTTATTCGATCTCTAGACTGGGCATTATGCCAGGCTTCCCTTAGACATTGTGTCGGGTAGCCCCTATTCATAAATCTATCATAGAGACCTGCTGCCTCGTATTCAAAATCATCCCCTTTAGAACAGTTTTGCCGCAGCCTCAAGAATTGACCTCTAGGGATCCCTTTCCGTAATGGCTTGGGGTGATGGCTCTCCCACCTACTGTAAGTAGATTATTCGTGGCTGTACTTTTATGATGAAGTGTAGTTCTGATGGAATAGTTTTCATCTTTAGTTAATCTGATGTCCAGAAAAGTAATGGACAAGATATCTATCTCTGAAGTAAATCTCAACCCGATATGATTTACATTTAGGGTGTCCATAAATCTATCTATAAGTCCGCTGTGGATCCGGTCCAGAACAATAGCATGTCATCAATGTACCGGATCCACAGTGGAATGTATCAGGTCCACTGGGCCATATCCTCAGAAAAGACCACCGTGTCCTCCCACCAGCCCAGGAGCAAACTTGCATAGGTGGGGGCACAAGGACTCCCCATAGCAGTGCCCCTGAGCTGGTGGTAGAACACGGAATTGAAGATGAAATAATTATGGGTCAAGGTATACTGGAGAAGATTTAGCACAAAGTTATTATGGTTTTTATATTCAATACTTTTAGATTCAAGATAATATCTCACTGCTTCTAGACTTTTTGTATGGGGAATAGAGGTATACAACGCTTCCACGTCTATCGACGCTAAGTATGTGCCATGTTCAATATGGATTCCCTCAAGCCTTTTTAAAATGTCTGTGGTATCCTGTAGATAAGAGGGCAGGGTAAATAAAAAAGGGCGAAGAATACAGTCGATATAAGTACCCGCGTGTTGCGTCAAATTACCGATACCTGATACAATTGGGCGTCCCTTCAAGGGGTCAAGTCCCTTGTGGACCTTTGGTAAACAATAAAAAGTTGCAACACGCGGGTACTTAGGTAACAGAAAATCAAACTCCTTACGACTGATCAATTTGTTTTCCAATGCCTCTTGTAGTAGGTTCCCCAATACTGTTTTGAACCTGTCTGTTGGTTCAAACGTTAACCGTTCATAGTTCAAGGTATCCGACAAGAGGGACATACACATATTAGTATATTGTGTATAATGCATGACCACTGTGTTGCCCCCCTTGTCGGATGGCTTAATCACCATCTGTCTATGTTTCTTCAGGCTATTAAGGGCTTGCATCTCCTCAAAAGAATAGTTCTTAAAGGTTGGTGTGCTGGTAAGTAAGTTAAGGTCTCTAATCACAGAGTTTAAGAAGAGATCTATATGTTGTGCTCCTCCTTTTGGAGGGGGGTTCTTTGTGCTCTTCTTGCACAATTGAGTAAAGGGGCCCTGGCCTCTCTCCTTCTCATTGTCTTCTAAGAGATCTATCAAATCATCTACCCCTAATAGGTCTGATGGTTCCAGACCAAAGTCATCACTAGAGATGAGCGAGTAGTGAAATCTAGCCTTATTTATCTGTACAAATGTTTTCTGCCATTTCACCTTTCGGATGAAAAGGTGGATGTCTTTGATCCATTCAAATGAGTCGTATCGGGGAGTGGGAACGTAGCTGAGGCCCTTAGATATGACAGAGATTTCTGCTTGCGAAAGTACAAACCCAGACAAATTGATATTTAAATTGCCCCCCCTTGTTGAGCCTACTTTTTTATGTCGTTGTATTTGTGTCCGATCTCTGAGTCCATATGGACTCTGTTGGTTCAGAGGTGGACCTAAAAAAAGGCTGGCCACTGGGAAAAGATGTTGTGGATGCACCTAACAAAGATGAGGAAGAGTATCCCGAATGTGAGGTAGAGCTTATATCACCCACTGGTTCCATTTGTGAAGTCTGACACCGTGAGTTTGAAACAATTCTGGCTGCTTCCCATTGTTTAACGGAATTAGAACTCATGGTATGACCACCCCTCCCATTCGGTCTAGCCGAGGCGTATCTCCCCCTGCCCCTGTTGTGACCTCTCCCTTTCGATTGACGATTGGGACCAGGATTGGGGACAGAAGTCGGATATTCGTTATCCGAGTTCTCAGTCTCTGATGCAGATGTGTCTGTCCATTGCTTTTTGATCTTTCAATGCCACACTGTATGCTATGTTATTTTTAAATTCAGTTAAATCACTGATAAATTGTCTGTGCTTTCGCTCAACTAGAGAGCTTTTGAACCTCTCAATATTATTTTGAAATTCAGCTTCTTTTCTTGAGAACTCTGTGTGGTCTTTAAATGACAAGGCCCTACTATTTACCTCTCCAATCTTGGCCTCCAATTCCGCAAATCTGCTCTTCTCCTGTAACAACAAGAGTTTCATAAATCTTGTGGAGCTCTCAGTGGCTTCCTGTTCCCATTTCAATAGTAACTCATCATTACAGATATGTTTCGCTTGACGAATATAGATTCTTAGGCCCCTGGGTATGATTTGATTTTAGATATAATTCTCTAAAGATTGAATTTCCCACCACAATTTTAGGTGTTCTTTGTGGGTTATATATAAATCTTTGAATGCTGTTTTGATCGTTGCTACCAGGGGACTAGAGAATACACCCTTCTTATCAGAAAACACCTCATTTGCTTCTGATAGCCACTTGGTTTTATCTAGATACGATCCTAGAAAACTGGCCATAGCCTTACTAAATACTTAATCCAAAAATATATCACAGTTGTACTGACAAATAAACCTTCAGACAGGTATGATAACACATCAGAGGATATGAAATCAAGTAATCATAGAAAGACCCCTAAAACTTAACTTTTAATAAATTTTATTATGAAAAGACTCAACATATAACATATAGGAACCTCCTATAATGCCTTTAGTGTCCCTGACACAGGAAAGAAGCCCATCACCAGGTAGTGATCGTGATATCAGTCGGTCAGAGTCCAGTCAGATATATATGCAAATTTGATAGCCTATATTGTATTTAAGCCAATTATTCTGGCCAGCTAGATATCAGCCCCTAATGCACCAACCAAAATACACAAAAAAATCAAACCATCAGACAACAGATCTAACAAAACATAGTTAAAAAACGGTACACCCGGGGATTGTGCATATTAACACAAATCACCATACATATGGTCTACAAAATCCAAGCTCAATCGCCTGATATAACCTCCAATATCAAGGGGTATTTTTTGTTGTTGTCCCAATGTTCCTACGCGTTTCACTATCACAAAAGTGTAGCTCTTCAGGGGACTTCTCTAAATATGGGATATATTTCCCAAGATTATTATCATTATGGTGTGGAACCCTCGATATGAGATGTGACCATTAATAGCTCAGCATATATCACATAGGCACAGGACACTTATGCGACAATAAGCTTTCCAATATGTTTGTAGAGATATTCAATGATGATATAATAACTAGATAGATACGCAACTATATTGCATCAGTATGTCACATATTCAAAATATCAGGCCTATTAAAGTTATGGGCCAACTACAAAAACATACAGATAGGTTATAATACATTATATAAAACCCCTATATGGGGTACTTGCGCTTTTAAAGGTCTCAACACGTGACGACCCTGCCACTATGGTCATACGGGAGACCCCAGTGTCCTGATGACGGTGTATGCCTCTCAATAATAGCCCGGTGGTGACGCCATCGCGATAGAGGGAGTGGCAAAATTAATCAAACTCCCGCTATTTTCTGAGAATATGGCCCAGTGGACCCGATACATTCCACTGTGGATCCGGTACATTGATGACATTCTATTGTTCTGGACCGGATCCACAGCGGACTTTGATAGATTTATGGACACCCTAAATGTAAATCATATCGGGTTGAGATTTACTTCAGAGATAGATATCTCATCCATTACTTTTGTGGACATCAGATTAACTAAAGATGAAAACTATTCCATCAGAACTACACTTCATCATAAAAGTACAGCCACGAATAATCTACTTACAGTAGGTGGGAGAGCCATCACCCCAAGCCATTACGGAAAGGGATCCCTAGAGGTCAATTCTTGAGGCACGGCAAAACTGTTCTAAAGGGGATGATTTTGAATACGAGGCAGCAGGTCTCTATGATAGATTTATGAATAGGGGCTACCCGACACAATGTCTAAGGGAAGCCTGGCATAATGCCCGGTCTAGAAATCGAATAACGTTACTTCAATCAAAATTTAAAATAAAGGAAGATCACCATTTTCGAATAATAGGGACCTTCGACTGTGCACACTCCAATGTTCGGAGTATTCTCACTCGTTATTGGTCACTTCTTAAAACTGACCCTGATCTGAAGGACTATCTGCCAGATACCCTGGCAATCACCTATAGACGAGGCCGCAATATTGGTGACTCTCTTGTTGGTAGCCATTATGAACCACCTAAGAAGCATACGTGGTTGGATAATCGACAAAATTTACTTTTCGGTGTGGTCATTGCAAAGCTTGCCAATATGTCAGACTGGGCCATACTTTTGAAAATAATAGAGGCTCTCGGACGTATGAGATGACAGGCTTTGCAAAACTGTAATACGAGAAATGTGGTGTACATGATGATCTGTATCTGTGGTTCCTTATATATAGGCAAGACATGTAGAGAATTCAAAGTTAGAATTCTGGAACACCTAGGGGACATTAGGAACAGGAGAGACAAACCTGTAGCGAGACATGTAATCTCTAAACCTGAGGGTAGGGTACAAGATATTTCGTTCATAGTGTTGGAGTCAGTTCTGCTATCCATTAGAGGAGCTGACATTCATCAGCTCCTCAAACAAAAAGAACTGCGGTGGATACATCGCTTAAACACACTGTCCCCTTATGGCTTAAATAAAAATACGGACTATACTTGTTTTATTTAAGACTCTGTTATTATGATTCAATCTATAAGAGTAGGAGATCAAGGGCTGTTATTATTATCCCTTTAAAAGAAGACTTGGCTCATATCTTTAGCTGCTATGCAGACTGAGATACAGCCATCACTAGCAAGGACATCAGATACATCCTTGGCTACTAAAGTGCAACCCTGCGAGGATGTATGAAATACATAATTGGCAGGAAAGTGGTTAAAGGCGGATATTAAATTAAATACTCAATATCCCTGTACCTAAACTATGCAGTTTAAAAATCATTTTCACCATCATTAGCAATTATTATTTCCAAACCACTGCAAATGCAAAATCCTAAAACCCAGGAACAATAAAAAATGTCTAAATATACACAAATCCAAGCTGTAATGTAACTAACATTTTTAGCAGATGTGGCAAATCCTATTAGCAATGTTTAACACCTTTTAAAAACATATTAAAACTTTTAATGGTGAGCCGTGATATGTTTTCCTAAATTATCAGGGTTTTTTTTTTTAGTATAAAATAACTAATTTATGGAGTGGGTTCTAGCTTGAACTGCACGCATATTAAACTTAATGAGAAAATATAATTTATGTAAATTATCATTTAATAGCAAACTAAATATGCATGTGATATTAATTAATTTCAATGAACTGTGATAATCCATTTGCTCATTCGAATATCACAATGAATTAGAGTAGCACCTGATTTGAGAAGCCAAGAGATGCATTAGAATCTTATATACATCTTTACAAAGACATTTCTATTTCCCATTCTTGATAATGAGGATCTTTAATTAATCATTAACTATCACACAATTACTCTCTCCCTACAAACCTAATCCTGTTTCTAATTGTTTTCTGACATGGAGCATAAGCAATCATTGTAGCACAAAGCTCAAAGAACAAAACAAAAAGTAGGAAAAAAAATATGTGTCCACCCCAACCTTTCATTGAATTGCATTAAAGGGGTTATCCCATCTTTGACAATGGGGGCATATCGCTAGGATCAGCACCTATATTGAGATCGAAACGGGGGAGCTCTGAGCCTGGAGGACTCCGCGTCCCATTCGTTTCTATGAGCACAGTGGGGGGGGCTGCGCCTGGCGGTTATACAAGATGGGATAACCCCTTTAAGGACTTCAATTTCTCACCATCCAAATTCATTCAGATCACACAACATGTTAGTGCTCCACCCACACCACTATCCCTACCTACTTGCATGTTGTATCCTAACTGATGGTGCGCAACTGGACGGTGCTTCCTAGCTTATGTAAGTGCAGGGCCTTACAGGGAGGGGTGACAAAGGGAGAAAACGACAGACAACACAGATATGTAATCAATACCAGGCTGGGTCAGAAACCAAAAAAGTCAATAAATCTAAACGTAGGCAAAGACCAGAACCAGATGAAGCCGAGGTCAAGAGCCAGGAGATCGCGTCAGTACAAGGGGGATATCACAGGATCGAAGTCAAATACAAGCTGAGGTCAAATAAACAGATGTCGCACATGCAAGGAAAACGCTTGTGAGGTAATGAGACCAATCACAGGCAACCTGTGGCCAGCAGTTTGCCTGTTTAAAAAGGCCCAATGGATGGGTCGCGTGATGTGGCCAGAGTCACATGACCTACGTCCGACATAACCACACACCTGAGCGCCGACTCATTAACGTCATTGTCTAGGGCAGGGGTAGGGAACCTCCGGCTCTCCAGCTGTTGTGAAACTACAATTCCCAGCATGCTTTATTCATTTCTATGAGAGTTCTTAGAAGAGCAGAGCGAGTATGCTTGCTGGGAGTTGTAGTTTCACAACAGCTGGAGAGCCGGAGGTTCCCTACCCCTGGTCTAGGGGATGGGGGACGCCGTCCAAGCTGAGGAGGCGTGTGCAGCTGGGCCCTCCCCGCCCCCTTGTTGCTATAGAGATGAGGACGCCGGCTGCATCCGATGATGAGTCCTCACTCCTTATGACAAGCGGGAAGGCAGCGGCGCTGCAGGGAGGGAGTGCGCTCCCTGCTCCCCGTTACACCAAGGTCCAGGAATTATGTGATAAGTTTGGTGGAGAAACTTGAATGGCTTGCACAGAACAAGAGATGGACTTGGAACTTCTAGTTACCAGTAAAGCTAAGCATAATATACATACGATTTTAGGGTATATAAAAACAGATGCCAATGTAATATTCCTTGTAAAGTCACTTCTTGAATATGGAATTCAGTTTTAGAGTTCACATACTAAAAAAGTTATAAGAGAACTTGAAACGATTCAGAAGCAACCAGATTATTAATTGGTGACATTCTTTGCCTGTAATGGAAAGGAGATTTTCATGTAAATATCACTACAGCAAAGGGTTCTTTACAGTTACAGTAATCCCACTATGTAATGCCCTAGACCAAGAGGCAGTAACAGAAGATTCAATATCAACATTTCACCCCTATATGTATGGTGAATGTCGGGACTTTAAAGATACCGATGCTCAGGACACAGCAGACATCTAGAGGCAAGTTCTGTGATTGGTGATAAGACCAATCATGGACTTTTAACCCTTTATATGCTGTGGGTCAATTGTGACCACAGCATCTGAATGCTAAAATATCGGTAGCATCGCAGTGTTGAACCAGGTCCTGTGACGTGAAACCTCAAGAGCCATTTGGCAGCGTTGGGTCTTCTGAAAAGCTCTGAGGCCTGACATAGCAAAGTTCCTATCAGGCCCTGCCTGCCGCTTGATAGAAAGGTAGCAATTCTTCCACAGATTACAGTGGTAAATCATTGCAGTCTATGGGAGAAGCAATCAGTTGATCGCATGCTAAAGTCCCCTAGTTTAACTAAAAATAAGGTAAAAAAAAAAGTTTTTGAAACTATAAAAAATAATATATAAAATTTCAAATTAAAATATAGAAAACATAGAAAAAATAAACAACATTGATCTTGCCACTTCCCAAAATGCCAACACTATTATAAAAGTATTTATCCCATATGATGAATATGGTGAATAAAACCTTATCAAAAAGTCATATACACCCCAAAAAAGTATCAATAGAAAATACAGATTACCATGCAAAATGAACCTCTTTCACAGTTCTCTAAATGTGAATATAAAAAAAGTTATGGGGGTCAGAATATGCAAAGCTTTTATTTTTTTTAAAGTATTAACATACAAGAAAAACTATAAAATTGTGTTATTACTGTAATCATACTGACCTGCAGAATCAAGATAATGTGTCATTCCCTGTAAAAATTAATTGCATTTTTTTTACAATTTCACCCCATTTACTATTGTTTTTACAGCTTCCCACTTCATCGTATGCAATAGTAAATGATGCCATTAAGAAGTACAACTTTTACTATCTCTATAATTACACCCATAGTGTCGGAATGAGACGTCCAACAATTTCATCTAGCTGTGATGGTGAGGTGTCCATATACTTTTTCCCATATAGTTTCATCTAAAAATGCACAGTGTAATAAAATCGATTACTTAAAACAAAGTGAATCTGATTAATGTAGTGTTGTAAATGTACCAAAACGCAGACAAAGCAAAACATTTTTAATTGTATAAAATGGGTCACATTCATTTCTGGTCGTTTTTGGTGAAGCATTGCTTGTAATGATTGTGATATCTTCATTAGAAGCTCCAATCACATGTAATAAAACATGATACAATAGGAAAATAAACACAAATGTCACAACTTCAGCAAAATAATATCCCATTTTTTCTTGTTAATATTATGTTGGTTTAATGAATATAAGTTAAGATCTCATGAACATATGCACTTTCTCTGAACCCACTATCATATGTTGTGCTTTCCAGGGTTTTTCTGGAATCTTAAAAATTAGGCTTAGAATATAAAATGGCTTAAAATATAAAAGAACTCATTGTGTGGGTGCCCATTATGTATGAGCAAATTTACCAAAATTTATTTCAGGTCTAATCAAATTTCAGATTCAATTCAGACCGAATAAATTCAGTCCAAATTGAAAGTGCCCCCATTGCCCTGAAAAATTGTGTATTGTCTCCTGGGACTTTACCCGACCCCTTTCAATCTCTTTAAAGGGGTATTCCCATCTCACAAATGTAGTTTGTATAGTTAGATATAGCCATACCAATATTATTACTAATAGAATGTATTTATATAAAATGTACCGTTTAGAAGATTTGCCTATTTGCATATCCATTGTCCCACACACATCAGTCAGGCCGTTGCCCCTGGTTACGACCACAGCGGCCATGTACTAGTGGTGGCCGGCTTGCTCCTTTTCAATCCTGCTCTGAGGTAACCGCTGTATTGTGAACGCACATCGCATGAACATGCGGAGACACATCTTAGGGTTGTAGCATTTTTGTCTGTGCTTCCAAAACATAGAGAAATGGATCCTGTTCCAAGATCAATTAATCTCTATGGAGCAGGATCCGTTTATAAGGTCTGCGTTTTGGACGGATCCTGACCATTGTGTTTTGGACTGGTAGCAGATGTGAAAGTACCCCAAGATGTGTCTCCGCATGCTCATGCAATGTGCGTTCACAATACAGCAGTTACCTCAGAGCGGGTTTAAACAGGAGCAAGCCGGCCACCACTACTACATGGTAACTAGGGGCAACGGCCTGACTGATGTGTGTGGGACAATGGAAATACAAATAGGGAAATCTTCTAAACGGTACATTTTATATAAATACATTCTATTAGTAATAATACTGGTATGGCTATATCTAACTATACAAACTACATTTGTGAGATGGGAACACCCCTTTAACTCCAATACAGCATTATTGATGTCAAAGAAGCATTTGTGGCTACGGGCAATCAGATGTCGGTGGTAACAAACAGCCTGTTTAGTAGCACACTGCATTTTCATTTTTTTTTTTTTTTTCAGGTTGTCTTTGTCTATTTTGAGCGATTTGTGCAGGATGAATCCAACAGTTTCAGATTTGCCAAAATCCAAATTGTTTAGGAAATCCATAACTAATTTGATTCGTGCTGAATCAATTCACTTATCTCTAGTGCCCATATACATTGCGGCCATTGTTACTGCATGTGGATTACCGGTAAGTGATATGGTTTTAGCTGAAGTACAAGTAAACCACATGACTCTTATGTGCTTCACCAGTACATGCAGCAAAACCATTGGAATTAGCAGTAATCCGGTAAACCATTAATAACTTAAATTAAAACATAAAACACCAAAGAGGAACAGCTTTCTAACATAATCTTTTTTTTGGGCAGAAGGTGTGCCGACAATGCCTGCCCCCAGACTGCAGTCCACATACTGGAAACCCTTAGGCTAGTTTCACATGAACGTTGTCCGTATGGCATCCATTTTTTTTGTGGATCCAATGTAACAATGCCTATCCTTGTCCGCAAAACGGACAAGAATAGGACATGTTCTATTTTTTTTGCAGGCTACGGAATGGACATACGGATGTGGACAGCACACAGTGTGCTGTCAGTATTTTTTGCGGACACATAGAAATTAATGGGTCCGCATCCTATCTGCAAAAAATGCGGATCGGAGCCTGCAAAAAATAGTGTCCTGTGAAAGAGGCTTAAGACAGTTAAAGTGGGAGGTTATGGAATGCCCACTTTAAAGTTTGGATTTAGCTTCTTATATTTCCACCTTTTTGGACAGCTCAAAAAAGCTTTAAGAGGAAGATTATCATGTCATCATGATGTGAAAGCAACAGTGCATCATCAACCAAAACAGTTTTTACTGGCATTAAAAAGTTGGTACAACGCTTGGAAAGATGTACAACGCTGGGAAACATCCTTTTGAAGACTGGTGTATATAAATATATAAATATAAATATATAATATATATAGATATATATATATATATATATATATATATATATATATATATATATATATATATATTTTATTTTTTCCCACTGGTGTGTGAGAACTTTTTTGGGAGAGGTGAACTGTAGTTTTTATTGTTATCATTTTGGGAATGGAACATTTTGATAATTATTTTTTTGTGAGGTGAGGTGACCAAAAAACAATAATTCTGGCTTTTGGATTTTCTTTTCTGATTGTGTTCCCCATGCGTGATAAATATCATGGTATTTTAGATCAGTCATTTTTTATTTATTTGTTTTTCATTTCCAATATAATAAATTATATTAAATTTTTAGTTTTTGTGGATTTATGTTTTTTTTAATACATGTTTTTTTTTGCATTTTTTTATTTCCTTTAGGAGAACTGAACATGTGATCACTCTTGCCATACACTGCAATAGCTATGTGTGGCAGTGAGTGATAGCAGTCTCAACATAACAGGCCTTAGAGTCTTCACCAGGCCCCTGGCTGCCATGGCAACTGATCGGGACCATCTGTTTGCATTGTGGGGCATGATCAGCAGAAGCTTATCAGATGCTGCAGTTCCTTTTTATCACTGGACCTGAGGTGGGTGCCAGCTGTGTTGCATCTCTGCAACACAGCTGGCACCCACCATGAATGGAGATCGCTTCTCTTCCTGGGGCTTTTCTATACAATCCTCGTGCACCTGTGACATACTGTACATGTATATCAGGGAATGTGAAGGTGTTAAATCTAAAGAGTAAAGTAAAGAGTTTAAGGGCTCTTTTACACAAGCAGATTCAGTCCGAGAAATCCACAGCGTATAGGAGAGCCAAGCCCCGTTCTGGACAGAAGAGGTACAGAGCATTAACATGATTGATAAAGCTCCGTGTCTCTCTGTGATCTTTTTACTACAAAATCACAGTGAGATAAAGTTGTCACTGTGATTTTGTAGTAAAAAGATTACAGAGAGGCATGGAGCATTATCAATCATGTTAATGCTCCGTGCCTCTTCTGTCCAGAATGGGGCTTGGCTCTCCTACACGCTGCGGATTTCTCGGACTGAATCTGCTCGTGTAAAAGAGCCCTAAGACTTTTTAAAGACATAATCTAAAATAGTTAATTAAACAGAGTCTCTTACCTCCAAAATTGGTTTCAAAGTAAGCATACCATCATATATTGTAGGTGCCCCAAAACATACTCATACTTTTCTTGTGAAAATGTGGGCCTCTAATCCCCAGAAATGCTTTTTATTTTTATGCAAATACAGTTTTTGGTGCACCATAGACGGAGCCACTCAGTTTGGTGCAGCCATCACTCCTCCATACTGCCTCCCATCACTTCTATCTCTTGTTTGAGTGTTAGTCCCTTAGAATTCAGAGCCAATAGCGATGACACAGGGGAAGTCAAGTGCACCCAACAGAGTGGCATTGTCCACATTGCAAGTTTCCTTTGAAGCCAAAGTAAACCTAAGTTTTATTCCTTTGATTAGAGATGAGCGAATCATTGAAAATTTGCTTCAGCGAATGTTCGACGAATTTTTGACAAGATTCGTTCCTAATACGAATTTTTTCGGTTGAATTTACGTTAAAAAATAATTGTTGTTTTGCAAACATTCCTACACAAATTACAAACATACAGTCAGCGTTGTTAAAAGTACGCAATAGGTAAGCATTAGCATTAGAGATGAGCGAGCATACTCGTCCGAGCTTGGTGCTCGTTCGAGTATTAGGGTACTCGTAAGTGCTCGCTGCTCGGACGAGTATCTCGCCATGCTCGAGGAAATGGCAACTTCCGCATTGTGCTTTTTTTGGCGCCTATAAACTCAGCCAATCACAAGCCAGGAGACTCTGCGGTACACCCAGCATCACGTGGGGCCCTTACATGTCGATAGCAGGGGTTGGCTGGTCTGATCAGGTGACCCTGGAATATACTACTGACTGTCTGCGGTGCTCGGCTCAGATGCTGTCTGGATGTCGTTAGGGATAGAGCTGCTGCGTTTCAGGGACAGTGTTAGGGCCTGCATTTAGTTCTCTGTTAGGCAGGAATCACCCACAAAGAACCCAACAGCCCTTCTAAGGGCTACAAGAAATTTTTTTTTTGTCTCGTGGCTTGGCTGGCTGGCACTAGTAGTGCAGCTATCGCCATATATAACCCCTTTTTTTTTAAATGTTATATCTCAGTGATACAAATCCATTGCACACAGCAGTGTGGAACCATTCTGTGTGTCACAGTTCAGTACACTCACTATTTTCTGTCCAGGTGACACTTTCTGTACGTCACTTAATACAACCAAGTCTTTTGCTGCCTGTCACGTGTATAGCTTGATCCCAAAAATCTCTGTGCGACATTTGTCTGGGTCGCAGTCTAAATAGCCACCGTCAGTAGGGTGTCAGTTAGCTCTACGATAGCTTCTGCACGTCACGTTCCAAAAAAAACAAAAATCCAAAAATAAAATAAAAAAAATAAATAGTTTTTTTGTTGTTTTAGCTCAGTGATACAAATCCATTTCACACAGCTGCGTGTAACCTTTCTGTGTGTCACAGTTCAGCACACTCACTCCAATCCGTATTTTCTGTCCAGGTGACACTTTCTGTATGTCACTGAATACAACCAAGTCTTTTGCTGCAATGTATATAGCTTGATCCAAAAAATCTCTGTGCGACATTTGTCTGGGTCGCAGTCTAAATAGCCACCATTAACAGGGTGTCAGTTAGGTCTACAATAGTTCCTGCACGTCACGTTCCCAAAAAAACAAAACTAAAAAAAATATATATAAAACAAAATATATAAAAAAAATTAGTTTTTTTGTTGTTTTAGCTCAGTGATACAAATCCATTTCACACAGCTGCGTGGAACCTTTCTGTGTGTCAAAGTTCAGCACACTCACTCCAATCCATATTTTTTGTCCAGGTGACACTTTCTTTACGTCACTTAATTAAACCAGACTGAACAAGTTTGTGGGTTTCAGTACACCAGGCCCATTTTTTTTTTTTTTTTTATATAATACACTTATATACAGAAAATGTTGAACCCCAGGGCTAAGGGTCGAGGGCGTGGGCGTGGGCATTCAATTACTGCAGGGGGCAGAGGCCGTGGTCCTGGGCATGGTGAGACAGTACCTGCTGATGAGGGAGCTGTGGAATGCCGCAGAGCTACACTCTCTAGCTTCATGTCTCAACTTACAGGGACACGTGGTAGAGGACTGTTGAAACCACAACAGTGCGAACAGCTGATCTCGTGGATTGCACATAATGCTTCAAGTAATTTGTCCACCAGTCAGTCTTCCACGCAGTCCACCCACGTTAACCTAAGGGAGCACTCCTCTGGCTCCTCCACCTCAACCTCCTTCCCCCCAGTCTTCCCCTCCCAGGAAAATTTGGAATGCGATCCGGCATACTCTCAGGAACTGTTTTCTGGACCCTTCCCAGAGTCACAAACCACTTCTCAGGTTGCCGCTGACCTCGTTCCCGATGCCCAAGTTTTCCAACTGTCGCAGTCTGTGGGTGATGATGATGATGACAATGTTGAGTTAGTGGAAGAAGTTTGTAAAGAGGTGTCGGACGATGAGGAGACACGGTTGTCAGACAGTGGTGAAGTTGTTGTCAGGGCAGGAAGTCCGAGGGGGGAGCAGACTGAGGAATCGGAGGATGACGAGGTGACTGACCCAAGCTGGGTTGATATGCCGAGTGAAGACAGTGCTTCTGAGGCGGAGGCGAGTGCTGCACCAGAACAGGTTGTAAGAGGCAGTGGTGTGGCCAGAGGGAGAAGCAGGGCCAGAGCTGGTGCTTCAGCAGCAACTGTTTCACGTAGCGAAGCTCCCGTGGCGAGGCCTAGATTTTCGCAAGTCTGGAGGTTCTTTAAAGAAAGCGAGGATGACCGACGGACTGTGGTGTGCAACCTGTACCACACCAGGATCAGCAGGGGTGCCACCACTACTAGCCTAACCACCACCAGCATGCGCAGGCATATGAGTGCTAAATACCCCACTCAATGTAACCAAGGCCGTTCACCACCTCCTGCGGGTCACACCACTGCTCCTTCCCCTGTGTCACTCGCTGCCTCTGCTAGTCAACCCCCTGCCTCACTCGCTGCCTCTGCTAGTCAACCCCCTGCCCAGGACCCCGGCACGAGCGCCTCCCGCCGGAAAACCACACCTTCGCCTCCACGATCCTCCACAGTGTCCACCAACGTGTCCCAGCGCAGCGTTCAGCTGTCTTTACAGCAGACGCTGGAGCGCAAGAGGAAATACAGTTCCACCCACCCACATGCCCAAGCCCTCAACGTCCACATCTCCAAATTGCTGAGCCTGGAGATGCTGCCCTATAGGCTGGTAGAGACCGAGGCCTTTCGCAATCTGATGGCGGTGGCTGCCCCTCGGTATTCGGTCCCCAGCCGACACTATTTTTCCCGATGTGCCGTCCCAGCCCTACAGCAGCACGTGTCACAGAACATCATCCGTGCCCTGACGAACGCTGTTTCTGAGAAGGTCCACCTAACCACGGACACGTGGACAAGTGCTGCCGGGCAGGGACACTATATCTCACTGACGGCACATTGGGTTAACTTGGTGGAGGCTGGGACCGAGAATGACCCTGGGGCCGCTCATGTACTGCCCACACCGAGGATTGCGGGGCCTACCTTGGCCACGGTCTCTCAGACGTACTATGCCTCCTCCTCCTCCGACCCCTTCTCCTCCTCCACCGAATTACCATCCGTGGGCACGGCGCCTTCAGTCGGTAGCTCTAGGCGCAGCAGCAGTGCCGTGGGTAACTCGGACACTCTGAATGAGTCTGACCCAGGGGCGCTCATGTACTGCAAACACCGAGGATTGCGGTGCCTACCTCGGTCACGGTTTCTCAGACTTATTATGCCTCTTCTTCCAACCCCTCCTCATACTCTCAGTTACCATCCGTGAGCACGGCGCCTTCAGTCGGTAGAACTAGGCGCAGCATCAGTGCCGTGGGTAAGCGCCAGCAGGCGGTGCTCAAACTGCTGAGCTTAGGTGACAAAAGGGACACTGCCCAAGAGCTGTTACAGGGCATCACGGTGCAGAACGATGTGTGGCAGGCACCTCTGAACCTCAAGCCAGGCATGGTTGTGTGTGACAACGGGCGTAACCTGGTGGCGGCTCTGCAACTCGGCAGACTGACACATTTGCCATGCCTGGCCCACATGTTCAATCTAATAGTTCAGCGGTTCCTCAAGACATACCCCAATCTGTCTGATTTGCTCACCAAGGTGCGCCGCATCTGTGCGCATTTCAGCAAATCGACCACAGATGCTGCCACTCTCAGGGCAGCGCAGCGCCGCCTACAACTGCCCGCTCACCGACTGTTGTGCGACGTGCCCACGAGATGGAATTCGACATTAAACATGTTATCCAGAGTTTACCAGCAGCGCAGAGCTATTGCCAGATGTCAACTTCCACCAGAACTGGTAGTCAGGTCAGTCAGATTCCTCAAGTCTACAATGAGGAGTGGACGTGGATGTCTGATATCTGCCAGGTGTTGAGCAACTTTGAGGAGTCAACACAGATGGTCAGCGGCGATGCCGCCATTATCAGCCTCACCATCCCGCTGCTTTGCCTGTTGAAAAACTCACTGCTCAGCATCAAGTCGGATGCTTTGCACTTGTCACAAGAGACGGTGGAGGAAGATACGTCGCTTGATAGCCAGAGCACCCTCCGGTCTGTTTCTCAGCGCGTATCAGAGGAGGGGGATGAGGATGAGGAGGAAGAGGAGGAGAATGTCGGCGAGACAGTAGAGGGTACCAGTGCTCAGTCCTTAACTCTTGAGTGTGTATGGGCTGAAGAGGAGGACTTGGGAGGAGGAGGAGGAGGAGGAAATGGAGAGTCAGGCCAGTGAGGAGAGGGAATTCTTGCGTGTTGGGACTCTGGCGCACATAGCAGACTTCATGTTAGGCTGCCTATCCCGTGACCCTCGCGTTAGAAGAATTTTTTCAAACACCGATTACTGGGTGTTCACTCTCCTGGACCCACGGTACAAGCAGAACCTTTCAACTCTCATCCCTGCAGAGGAAAGGAGTATGAGAGTGAATAGATATCAACAGGCCCTGGTGCACAAGCTGAAACAATTCTTCCCATCTGACGCCGCTAGCGGCAGAGGGCATGGTTCTGTGGGCCAAGTAGCGGGGGAGAGGAGGCGAGCAGGCAGCTTGTCCAGCACTGGCAGGGGAACGCTCTCCAAGGCCTTTGCCACTTTTATGTCACCCCAGCAAGACACTGTCACCTGTCCCCAGTCTAGGCAGAGTAGGGGGGAGCTGTACAGAAAGATGGTGAGGGAGTACCTAGCTGACCATACCAACGTCCGGACCGATCACTCTGCTCCATACAACTACTGGGTTTCAAAGCTGGACACGTGGCCTGAACTGGCGCTGTACGCCTTGGAGGTGCTGGCCTGCC